>JAOTON010001161.1:300000-455766 GCA_034440635.1 Lepas anatifera
GGTCTGGCCTGTGCTCCGTTCCCTCGTGCCTGCGCTGCAGACCAGACTGCTGAGCCGCCGAGTGAGCACTGGCCAGGGTCAGTGCACGCCGCGCTGCTGTGTGTTTATACCCTGCTGTCTGCTGCTGACGTGCGTCCGCGTGCCTCTTCTGTTTCAGCGGACCCCGATGTACCATGCGGCCCGCGCGGCGAGTTCAGGGTGAGTGCTGCCGCAGCAGTGTGGCCGGTGCACCTCTCAGTATAGGTGGCGGGATGGCCCGCTCGATTGTCGGGTTTAAACGGCACTGCGCGTCGGACCTGAATCTAGGATATTGAAATGCAATGTTGAATCACATTTCACCGCTTTTTATAAGCTGGTCGTCCATTAAACACCATTGCAGCATGTGCCATGTAATGATTACATCGTCTCTAGTCTATAATTGACTTTGTTTTCGTTCTTTTTTATTTAACTTCACACATCGAACAATTCCGACCATGCACAGCACATAAGCACGTCAAGCTGGCCGATGCATCGATTCTACACAGCTGGTCTCTGGCATGTGGAGAATCCACCCGACCCGCAGTCTTGTCAATGTCAGTGAAGGGACGAGGATAGTGCTCTCCGTAAACACCTGGTTTGTTAGGCCTGATGAACCAGAGTAAATAATGCACACATAAGGAGCTCATTATTATTAAGTTAACAGACGTTCATTAGTTTGTCTCTGCTCCGCTCTGTACCGGCCTCGAAACACAGTCCCGCCTCACGCTTATTGTGAGGGCGCTAGATGGCACTGCTCCCCTCAGACCTCTCTGCATTTGGCGGCGGAGCACGGCCACCTGGAGAATGTCCGCCTGCTGCTGGATATGGAGGCAGACATACTGCTGAAGGACCACGGCGGGTTGACTGCGATGGACCTGGCCGAGAGAGGAGATCACACCGACTGCATGGCGCTCCTGAGAGAAACCGCAGGTTAGTCCATGGCCCGGGACCCGGCATGTTGTCCTTACAGTGCCTCATCAAATGTGGTAGTCCGGTACTCGTGGTGTATTTGTGCTTTCACCCCAGGGCTACAGGCTGATTATTGTATGATGTGGGAGGCTAAAAACGCTTTTTCGGAAAGCGGCTGTGTCGGAATCCCGGCACAAAATTATCCTCGGCATAAACAATAGCTTTATCACTGGAGATGGCGGCTTTTCCACTCACCTCTTCCACCCCCGTCGGGCATTCATTGTTTTTGAACAATGAATGCCCGACCTTCTCTGCCCTCCCCCTTCTCTCCCCCCTTCCTCTCTTTCTCTTCCCTCCTCTATTTCTCTCCCCTCCTCTATTTCTCTCCCCTCCTCTATTTCTCTCCCTTCCTCTCTTTTTCTCCTCTCCTCTCTTTCTCTCCCCTCCTCTCTTTCTCTTCCTTCCTCTTTTTCTCTCCCCTCCTCTTTTTCTCTCCCCTCCTCTCTTTCTCTCCCCTCCTCTCTTTCTCTCCCCTCCTCTCTCTCCCCTCCTCTCCCCCCTCCTCTCCCTCCTCTCTCTCCCTCCTCTCTCTCCCTCCTCTCTCTCCCTCCTCTCTCTCCCTCCTCTCTCTCCCCTCCTCACTCTTCCCTCCTCTCTCTCCCCTCCTCTCTCTCCTTCCTTCTCTCTCCCTCCTCTCTCTCCCTCCTCTCTCTCCCCCTCCTCTCTCTCCCCTCCTTTCTCTATCCCCTCCTCTCTCTCGCTCTCTCTTTCTCTCTCTCTCTTTATATATATATATATCGCTCTCTCGCTTCTCTCTCTCTCTCTATATATATATATATATATATATATATATATATATATATATATCTCTCTCTCCTATCTCTCTCTCTCTCTCCATGGGGTGGACTTTTCCCGGTGGCGATTTTTTACTGATGATTTCTTATCGAGTTTTGTAGGGCTGATACCTGTAAGCATGGCTTTTGCTTTAGGGAGGCAATGGCTTGGAATGTCAGGCTTATAGCTTTGTCATCACCCAATGTCATATGACCGTAACACGCAGTTTGATTGACTGCTGTATCATTTTTAGCTTCTACAATCTTATATATTAAATGATGCTGACTGATGAGATATGAGGGTCGGCCCAAAATTTAAGCCATGACGGGGAGGGCACGCAAACGTGGCAGCATGACGTGGGGAGGGGAGTTGGGAACCCCATCCAAAGGTGACGTCAGTTATGGACAACCCCTAACGTCACACTGGGTATCTTCCGACCCAGTAGAACTTCGAAGGAGCATGATATTAATTTAGGTTAAATGACTGAGAAAGCACATCTAACTTTGAATGTTTGGTTGCAGTGTGCCGTTACTTCGTCCGGCGAATTTGGGCATAGATCGCCTGCACCCGTCGGGCTCTGTTATTTACTTGCATGTGAACATGTTTCAAGGTCACTGTGATGTCAAAAAGGACCCGTGCTTGTCTGCTATACCGATGGGCTCATGTCAAAGTGCGAAATGCACTATATATGTTATAGAGCGGTCCATCTGTGCCGGGTAAGCCATTTTGGTAAATATGGGTGCTGGGCGTTTGTGCCACGCGCAGTTCGATAAGACCACTCCAACTCTTGCTGGCCCGGGTCATGAATGACTCGGCGGGACTTTGGCCGGGCGACGGGACAGCCTGTGGCAGTGGCAACCCGCCGCACCTATGGTGCGGGTCGTCTGCCGGGCCGGTGTCGTGTTGCTTACGGCGCCTACTGGCTATAACTGCAGAGTCGGCTGCTGGCGTCTGGATTCGGAACAATAAGGTCGTGATTGTACCACGAACACGTGGATGAAGTGAAGTTAATAGATTTGACTAGGTTGTGAGGCGCGGAGGGTGCCGTTCCTCCATGTCTCTCCATACTGAGTGAGACGGTGGATCAGTGAGACTACCCCGGCGATGTCTGGAAGCGCGGAGCCCCGCTCAGCCGACAGAACTGACGTCGCTCCTCTCGGAGACCTGCTCTGGGTGGTGTGCTGCGAAACCTACGCCGCCGAATCCGACGATGGGTCGCGTGAGTTTGTCGGGTTTGTCAGCAGGGTCTCTAACCTCCTGTACAGAAAAGCAACACCATAGCAACAGGCATCTGCACGGTATCTACTTGCCCAACAAAGGGATTTCCCTTCCCGGAAAAATGGTATGCTGCTGTTGCCATGCCGTTTCCTTTTCCCCAACAGAGCAACATCAAGCTGTCAGCGCATAAACTCTCGAGGACCGGTTCCCGGGGAGAGGCTACAGTCCTGTGACGTAGGTCAAGTACTGCCCGCTGATTGGTGCTGACAAAACTGTGCTGACAGACGGAACGGGGCCTAGATAACATGCCCTCATAGATCAGTAAAACTAGGGGAATAGTCGGAGTGGGAAGTGAGTGGGGACAGGAGGCAAGAGGGGATAGGCCGGGGTAGAAATGTTGTCTCATGGCATGTCAACTCTAAAACCGTAGCATAATTCAAAGCAAGTTACTTATATGTTCCCCTCTGAAGAGTAGTGTTTGAAATTATTCTGCATGCGCTCTTTTTCGGGCGGGGACAGGGGTCGCCTCGCTTAACACGCGCCCCGCTGGAGTACCTGGCATGACGCGCCCTGCTGGGGGGCGTTTTTCGTCCCCCTCCGTATCTCATTTCCCACGAAAGCTAACGAAAAATTACGGGCGGCGTTTGAAAGCTCTTGACAAAAAAAGAATAATTCTTATGTCGGGTCAATATTGAGGTCAGCATAGGTCAAAGAAGGTTCCATAGGCTTACAACAGAGCGTATACCTTTCTCTCTCTAGATCTGTCCTCAGGGGAGCTAGAGAACATCTTAATGCATCATTGGATTCCTATCATCGCGGCGAATCGATTGATGTATAATATGACCTTGCTAGGTCAAATTGTGGACATTACCTGACCTTGAGCTAGGTCAGGGTCACAGAGTGACCTGGTAAGGCCATGTTGCATATCAATCGACTCCCCGCAACAATATAAGCACAATGCAAGCAAAATAAGAGCTTTAGCTCAATTCAGTGAGAAGTTATTGGTAAAACAATCCCTTTATGCTCATGTGACCTGGCATGACCTTTGAGAGGTCAGATGCTCAAAAACTCAACTTTATGGTCAAGATCGTGGTAAAAATAGACGGTTTGAGGATTTTCAGCTTTATCTATCTAGTATTTACTGAAAACGAGCCCATTCTATTATTTTTCACCATAGACTTATAATGGGGTGACCAAAAATTGACCCCACCCTAGGTCAACAATATCGAAATTCCGAGATAGCAGATTTGTAGACCCTTATAACCTTATCATGCTGTGAAAGTTTCAAACTCATCGGTTCACTGATGTTCCCTGGGCGCCGCTTCAAACTCGTGATTTTAGGTTTTGAGGTCGGGTCACTTGACCTTGAATAGCTCCTTGACCTGACTTGACCTTACCTTAAAAAGTTTTTCAGATGTGTAAAATTGATCAGGGATAAGGAACTGTAAGTTTCGTTGCTTTGCGTCTCTTTGTTTTTGCATTATCCGGGAAAAACCAGGAGGGGGTGAATTTCGCCCCCAGTGGGGCGCGTGTTAAAGCCCTCGATACGCACCTCCCTATCAAGGTGAGACTACAAAGACTCGCGACATGGATGATATGCAACCGTCTGTGAAATGCAGACCTGTCCGGCACAGGCGTCTGAAAGTTAGCATTAGGAGATGATCCAAACAGAACGGACTTGTGCGTCCTCCCCAGCAGGGAGGGCTTTACGGTCGTCTTTACGGCTGTACGTTGGCTGTCCATATCAATTGTTGACCACCCTTCAGCATCGGGTAAAAAAACCTGATCGGCTGACTGGTTGACCTACTTGCTGGCGCCCCTCTGTCGACATGCTCGAATCTTTACTTTTCAAGGATACTCTGAAGGCAATACGGCACCTCTACTCGGGGATTTGAACTGGGATAGCCATGTGATAAAGCATAACTAAAATCCCCCACTTTGTTTGGTATTTCATTTGTTTCAGAACTCGCCCTTTGCAGTGAAACGCGTCTGCTAGGCGCGGAGTCCGGCCTCCCGCGGGCCCCGCCGTCGCCGAACCGCCGCCGCCAGCCGTTAGGTCCGTAGGGGACAGGCTTAGTATCCGTACGCTTTAAGTAGTACCCTCATAAAGCGTCGTTGCTTCGTAGAATGTGGATTTCTGGATGGAAAATGAAACCAACAGTTTTTTTGCCCTACGCGACTGATAAAATACTTACCCCTAAGACACTTTAAAATTTCATCAAGGCGTCATATTATCTCTAAAATACCCACTGATTGAAAACACAAAAAATTGGTATCAGAAAGTCGCCGCTTGGAATTTTGAAATGGAGTTCCCAGATGTTATATTGATGTCCCTCAGGCTTCGGCTAATGCCCATGGGAAATCAATGATTCATCAGTGCCCAATGAATCTCAATTTCAGTGTGTGAGCCAACCGCTGACGTCTCTGTGCAGATTAACATCGCTTAAACTTAGTACTTGCTCAGATGTTTGTTCATCAAATTCATCAAATTGTCAGATGCAAAGATAAAAGCTATAAAAAACATGGTTACTTCTATTGACTATCATTGACATAGTTTAATATCGTAAATTTTGCTAGTGATCTATTTCTCTCTTCTGTTAACCTCGGCCGTCAGGTAACGTTTCCTGAGTTTTGTATAATCTGTCACGGGGACGGCCATGTTCTCGTTGCACAGTGGTGATGTGCCGGTTCTGGTTTCCGTAATCTGATAAGCATTGACACACGTCAACACATTCCCAATGCTCAGAAACGGGCAGTCGGCGGTTGACTGTGGCTTCTCGTTTTTGCGATTCAACCTACTAACCCACTGTATTTCTTCCCCTAGATTAGACATTAGGTCAAATCTTTGTACCTAAAATTGTACGCGAACAGTTCACATACGGCATCTGTCTTTGTCCTCGTTCCGATAGTGATGCTGTAAATGTGCGGGCGAAGTGCCGTTGCAAAGCGGACGTTCTATCTTATCGCCGTGGTTGTCTTCACCTTGACTTCCGCGATTGGGTAGTGGTTCCAGTGTCTGGGATCGCGCGGCTGGGATTTGCCATCCAACATGACATACAACCGTCGATTAGCTCCTTAGGCAGATCATTTTACGCTTTGAGTAAATTTCGGTTTCTCGCAAAATGTGTAGCTTCCGTGGCCTGCTAATAGGATACGAAAAAAGGTCCCCTAGTGTCAAATAAGTCCTCCGAACTATGATACATAAGAGTACCGGAGTTTCAAATAATATCCTCCCAAGTATGATACTAAAAAGGTTCCCGAGTTTCAAATAAGTCCCGAGAACTATGATACAAAAAAGGTCCCCGAGTTTCAAAGAAGTCCCGGCAACTATGATAACAAAAAAGATCCCCGAGTTTCATATAAGTCCCGTGAACTATGATACAAAAAGGGTCCCCCGAGTTTCAAATAAGTCCCGCCAAATATAATACGAAAAAAGTCTCCGAGTTTCAAATAAGTCCCGCGAACTATGATACAAAAAATGTCCTCGCGTTTCAAATAAGTCCTGCCAACTATGATACAAAAAAGGGTTCCCCAGTTTCAAATAAGTCCCGCGAACTATCATACAAAAATGTCCTCGCGTTTCAAATAAGTCCCGCCAACTATGAAACAAAAAAGGTTCCCGAGTTTCAAATAAGTCCCGCGAACTATGATACAAAAAAGGGTTCCCGAGTTTCAAATAAGTCCCGCCAACTATGATACAAAAAAGGTTCCAGAGTTTCAAATAAGTCCCGCGAACTATGATACAAAAAAGGGTTCCCGAGTTTCAAAGAAGTCCCGCGAACTGGTCCGTTTCACCGTGGCCTACTGTCAGGGGTTACCTGGCCCTGCATCAAGGTCAATCGTTTGTGCTCAGGGAAGCTGCTGTCAACAGTGGTGGGATGGTTGATGCGGTTCCTTGAATAGTTGTTTGTTTTCGGGGACCGATCAGAAACGATCAGTTCGGATTGGGATTTTTAGTTGTTTGAAGTCGACATTGTAAGTGCCACAGGTCGACGCAGTTGGTGCCCCCCCTCTTCTCACCAACTGCAGGGCGCGGGTTATGCCATTTTCACCGTCAAGGTATAAACATAAAATTGGTCGGCGGTTTAGTTTGCTTGGAACGATTTTCACCGTCAAGGTATAAACATAAAATTGATCGGCGGTTTAGTTTGCTTGGAATTATTTTGAATACGTTGCATTGCATTTTCAAGGAATAGTAGAGCTGTTCGAATACTTGCCCGCAAAGCAAGATAACGTGACACGAAATCAGACTGAAGAGAGCTTTTCTTATTATTATATAACAATTATAGCCGTCGTGCTGTCGACTTGCCCTTGCTTTACTTTCGATGAAAATCAACTATATGGGTGGAATGAAATGTTTCTAATGTTACAAATAGTTTGTTGGAATTTTTCGTTGTTTTGGTCTCGTCGACCAAGGAAAAAAGAGGAATGGAAAATGCATTGCAGCGCATAGACAACAGGACGTAGTTATACGTCAAGCTTTATAAATCATGTTTATGGTCACATTAAGCGGTTCATTTGTACATCGATAACACGGTGTCCTAAACAAAACGCACACAGTTGCAACACGTCGCAAGCCGTCGATCTGCCTCATCGACCCGCGTTTTTGGTTAGCACACCAAACGCACTACTGCTCCGCGTCGCAGCAAAGGTTGATCACTGTCCAACAGACCAACATCTGACGCCGACGGTCTGCGTCAGAAGCCCATATCCGTGTTTTTGTTTGTTTGTTTTTTGTCAATAAAATTTGATATGGTTTTCGAATAATATTTCAAATTAAAATTCACACCGAAAAATCAATGGAAATTTGACATAGTCATCTGTTTCTCCTCAACTGTCCTTTCAATAGTTTTAGCTGCCAGCCGAATTTTGGTTGTTGATAGAAAACGGTTCGTCGCAACTTGAGCTGCCAGGCTGCTGTCAAAAACAAACTTTCCTCTGCCGGTCAAAACTCCCGGAGATTGACCGCCAATGACCGCTCTGCAACTGCTGTCGACGGTCGGCGACCGTTCACGATGTCCCTACTAGGACATCGCCTAAGGGCTGCATCCTAGAGAGGCGAGTCGCGTGCAGTTTGTCGGCCGGCTCTGTTGATAGAGAAGAGCCGGCTCCAGCAGCCTGTGCTGGCAGACAATGCTCGATGTTGGATGCAAATTCGTTTATGCCGAAGGACAACTAAAGGTGCGTGGGAAGTGGCCTCTGTATTTTCTGTCGCGCTGCTACTGCAGGACGCTGTCTCCACGCACGTTCGTTTTGCGTAACTAACCGGTTCTTTGCTCGAGCCCAGAATAGCAACTTGCCGGTGCACCTTTAGCAGGAGTGTTATGTAAGGACTCCTCTATACCCCTACTCCATACATCAACAGGCCTTATATAATCGAGCGCTGGACGTAAATACATGCAGGGAGGACAGAAATGGAAGACCTTGAAGAGGTCAATCGGTTTCTATTGTGCAATCAGCAGATAGTCTTCTGATCAGACGTTCTGGGTCAAAACACGACTGGTGAGGCAGGCAGAGGTGTTGTTAGGAAGCTCTGTTCGGTCGTAGTCGGGAAATCCCTCAGGAGTGTGACATGGTTGACTTGAACCTTCTCATAAAAAAGTGTTCACTAAATCATTATCACAGGATCCCATAAAGTGGTAGCAGAGCCATATGGAACACAAAGCTGAAGGTAGTGAATCACTGTTTTCCGTGGGCCCTTGCAACTTATTTCAAAGCTGCCATTCATAACGACAAGAATGTATCCAAACTGTACTTGGGGATGATTGGGTGCTCGCGTTTGTGATGCACTTGTAGCTTTCGCTTAGTTGTTTACTCAAATGATTTTATTACTCCTCGCGAAAAACCTTTGGGTGTTCACCCAGTGGGCGCCATATGGCTGCACTGGTTGACGCGCCCCTAAACCCAAATAACAGTGTTCACCCAGATGGATGGTTCTTCCCCCCCAGAGTTTGTTTTTTTCTAAGGTGGCAGGGAAATGGCGGCGCGCAACACTGCTGTACCTGGCGTATCTGTTCCTTGATCGTTTCGCATATTGTCTGATGATTTCAAGTCAATGTCAGGTCAGGTCACCAGGCCAATGGAATTGACCCCAGCTCCAATATGTTCCAACGGACAGCAGCGAGAGCTTTTCTTTCTTTTGATCGGAAATTCATAGCACATTAGACCACCTGGTACTATAATATGTGGCAATGCTATTTCTGTGTTGTGGTCATTTAAGTCTAGGATCTTTCCATTGGAAGTCAATAGGACAATTTCGCAGGACTTTTTCAGTACATACGCATATACGTATGGCCTGTCAAATTCGGTGGGTCATCTGTGGTCAAGTTAACAGTTTTTTTTGTCCGGCCAATAACTTTCGACTTAATAAAGAAAGGCTTTCGCTTTACCTTAGCTGTGTTTATTTTATCGCTACGAGATTATTGAAGAACGTGATGGTCATAATGGGTCACTTTGGGTTAATTAGCTGGCCTGAGGTTAGGTTAGGCTTTATCATTAGATTCTCACCGACGAGCAGAGTGCAATGGTTCTTCAGTGGCTTGGTTCGAAGGGGAAGTCTCTTCTCCCCCGCTCCACCATGAGGAAGAGGGCTCATGTCAGCTGCCCGGCGAAGGTTAATGTTGGGTAGAGTTCGCCGTGGGCGGGGCTACCCAAAGGGAAGCTCACATGGGTCAGGGCCGGATGAGGGTGGAGCCTCAATCGAAGTGAGAAGAATCTATTCTGGGCGGGTGCGGGCCTTAGGGAACATTTGGAATCGTGGTCAGTAATGTACACCCCTATTTAGTATCCCTAGTTCGTATCAGTTAAGCTTCATTCGAAGTTAGGACCCAGTATTGAACCGGTGAGAATATCTGATTGATCTTTCGTCATGAATTTATTTGTACGAGAGATACTTTTATATTTTCAGAGCAATTATTTTTTCTCACTTAGAATCAGGTAAGGGCCGTCCATAACAAGCGTGACCTCAAGATTGGGTGGGAGAGTGAGCCACAGCGTTATCAAACGTTTCACATGGGTGTCAAAAAGCGCTACATGGGGAAGGGAAAAACCCACTTGATTTTCAAGGGTTGGGACATGGGCCTACTTTACACACATCTAAGGCAGAGTTTGAGTTTAGGCGTGAGTGAGGGGGTCAGCCCTGCTTGAGGAACTAAGGATTGGTCCTCCAAGGTTGGGGAGGGTTTTTTCATTGCCTTGAAGATGAGGTCTCAGGTTGCAACATCAGGCTAGGGGTGCGGCTGCCCAGGCCCCTCCGGTTCCACACTTCCTCGGTGATCAGTACTTGAGCCAAAGCTTTGCTCTCAGTACTCAGTGACTTAATGGCTTGTTCACACTTGGCAGAATCTGTCAATATTTTATGTCGTCAAGTTCCTCACGTGCTTGTAATCTCGGTTATCAGATTCTGTGGGAAATTTCTGCCGAGTGTCAATAGACCCTAAGAGTCGCCACAGGCAAAACAAGTTAGGTAGGCAGCCGATATTCAATCTGCTGCGGACAAGAAACCTTCCCTTCTAGAACCGAAAATTTATCGAATTTGTACTCGTTGTTGCCTCCCAAAACCACTACTTTGACAATTTTCCCATGTCTTGCAAATTTGGCTGAAATTTGGGAGCGTTTTTTTCATGAAAAGCGGGGGTTAGGCCCCCTATCCTCCTGTTCGCAGGTGTGCGCTCTGTGATGCCATAATTTTGTCCTTGTTAGATTATTGCTGTGCACCACTGTGGTGCCGAAAATACGAGTACGATGTGCTCTACTTTGCACGTCGTTATTTGCACATGTCCTATCGCGTATAATCGCTCACCTGCTATAAAAGGACGGACCGGACGTTAACCGGAGAAGCCAGACGTTCCTTTGAAGTTGGCGGAGGAGCCGCCAGGCGCGCGAATGGCGCTAGTGAGGGCCGGTGGACGCGTCGCCTGAAGTTTAGAGCTCAGTCACACTGATGCGCTTCGGAGAGAGAGTGGAGGAAGTGTGTTGTGCAGTGAACGGTGTCGCGTTCAGTCTCTGTGGGGGCGTGGTGTTTTTCGAATCAGTTGGTGTGAATGTAGTGGGCTACGGCTTATGCCGGGTGTCTCGTCTCCCGTGGGCAAGCAAAACTTGTCTGCCCTATATTCCGTCTGTTGAGATCGGACATAAAGCAAGCCAAGTTTACCCGACTCCAAGCGTTGCGGTCTTGCCTGTGACTTATCCCAACGCCGGAGTTGTACAACCTTGGGGTTGACCCTCCCCCGACCACGGCGTGCATGGCGTCAATGTTCGCTCTCATTCTGCCGTCGTCGGCTGCGACGCCGAAGCGCGGCGCCGAAGGGGCCGCGCCGCTCCCGGCTGGACTGTGTGTACGATGGACTGAGGCGCACTCGCAGTCTCCGGCTGAGCGCCCGCCCCACAATCAGCATCGATGCCACCTGCCTAGGTGAGGAGCTAACACCAGCTCGCCTGCAATTCCTGAGTAACTGAAGATGCATTACGGTGACTTATGCCTTCGCTTTCCTACCTCGCTCCGATCATGGTGACACGTGATTCGAGCTAATCTGACTCGTGTGGAGATGTTTCCCTTTTTTGCCTGTGAATGGAGAATGACCGAGCTTCATGCAAGACGAACCGAAACGAGTTAGACAAAACAACACTCAGGGTTAATACCGCCGGGTTATCAACTGATCAGATGGTTTCTCTCGCTCTACACGAGCTTCTCTCTCTAACTCTCTCTCTTCCCCTCTCTCTCTCTTCCCCTCTCTCTCTCTTCCCCCTCTCTCTCTTTCTCTTTCCTCTAGCCTGTATTCCTAGCCTCTTTCCTCTCTTTCTCTCTCCCCTCTCTCTCACTTGCTTTTTGTGCCCGTTACTTCGTGGCTGATGTTAGCGGCAAGGCTGATATTAAAAGACCAGACCCTGAAAAAAGCAATGCGGAGGGAATACAAATAATCAAACTTGTCACATGGCTAGATATCCAAGCATTCCTGTCTAAGTTTGTACATACACCGCTGTTTTAGTCGGTTTGAAACGATTTAATTACCCGTCAGATTTTGGAAGTTAATTGTGGTGGGGTTCGCGGTAATGGATTCCTCTGTTGTCTCAGTCCAAGTACCGTGACGTTCCTCCTTGTGGTTAGCGTTATCGACCGTTCGCTTGTGCGTGGATGGACCCTGACCGGCGACTGCTGGAGATGGCGTTGTGGTGTCCCCGTGGTTCCAGGCGTTTTTTGTGGCCTCTGTCCCGAATCCAGTGGCTATTATCGAAGGTGTTGCCACAGTGGCCCCTGGACGCGATCTACTGGCGTCGGGCGGCCCGCTTTGGTGTAAGCCGCGCCCGTCTGGCGTCTCCTTCAAGTGCTGGCACAGAACAGAGTTATGCTGCTATCGCTCCATCGGACAATGCGGCCCGAGATCGGGACTCAGGTCGTGTGCTGGAGCTGTGTGTTATGTAAGCTGAAGAGACCGGTTTGTGTTGAAGTTGCTGGAAGAGACAGGCGGTAATGAATGTTGCGCCCTGCTTTCGCGGGGTCATGCTGCACTGGTCTGGAGACGGGGACTGGTCTAGAGCTATTAGAAATGGGGACATTCGTGACTTCGGGGACTATGTGGGTTCCCTTTTTCGACTGGTATTTGGCTGGAGTTGATTGATATTTTCTCTGTCTGATAAGTACTCATTTCGCGGTCGTCGTCATATGAGCTCAGTAGTTTGGTATTCCTCCGCTCGCCCCATTCTACGAAGCGTTGTGTGGCGTGAGCAACAGCAACACGCCAGCTGCATCTGGCAAAGAGTTGGACCGGTTGCCAGCTCACGAGGGGACATAGACATCAGGAGTACTCTGTCCAAGGTCCCGGCCGGGGCTCGAACCCGCGGCGGCGGCACGTAAACCGGACGCGTTATTGCGTTCGCTTCACCGCGCCAAGCTAGTTCCTCATTTGGCTTTTGTAAGGCTCCTCGCCTTAATGCGAGTCTACATTACGTGCAGCGGACCATGCTTACCGTTCTACTAAACTCCTTTTGGGGCGTCTATCGGCAAACTTTCCGCATACGGCTTCCTGCGGTTCGACATTTTCACCATTACTCCCCGTGCTTGTTTAGCCAATGTGGCGTAGATAAGTCCCCATGCTTGTGTGGCTGCTGTGGTGTAGATTAGTCCCCGTGCCTGTGCAGCCGCTGTGGCGTGGTTTAGTCCTCGTGTTTGTGCAGCCGCGGTGGTATAGATTAGTCCCCATGCTTGTGCAGCTGCTGTGATGTAGATTAGTCTCCGTGGTTGTGCAGCCGTTGTGCGTAGAATAGTCCCTGTGTTTGTGCAGCCGCTGTTGTGTAGATTAGTCCCCGCGCCTGTTCAGCTGCTGTGGTTTAGATTAGTCTCCGTGCTGTCAGCCGCTTGCTGCTTAGTCCCCGTGTTTGTGCAGCCGCTGTGGTTTAGATAAGTCCCCATGCTTGTGCAGCTGCTGTGGTGTATATTAGTCCCCGTGGTTGTGCAGCCGCGGAGGTGTAGAATAGTCCCCGTACTTGTGCAGTCCTTGTGTAGAATAGTTCCTGTGTTTGTGTAGCCGCTGCGGTGAAGATTAGTCCCCCGTGCCTGTGCAGCCGATGTGGTTTAGATTAGTCCCCGTGCTTGTGCAGCCACTGCGGTCTAGATTAGTCCCCGTGCTTTTTCGGTCGTTGCGGTCTGGATTAGTCCCCGTGTTTGTGCAGCCGCTGTGGTGTAGATTAGTCGCCGTGGTTGTGTGGCAGCTGTGGCATGCATTAGTCTCCGAGTTTGTGCAGCTGCTGTGGTGGGATTAGTCCCCGTGCTTGTTCAGTCACTGCGGCGTATATTAGTCCCCCGTGCCTGTGCAGCCGATGTGGTTTAGATTAGTCCCCGTGTTTGTGCAGCCACTGCGGTCTAGATTAGTCCCCGTGCTTTTTCGGTCGCTGCGGTCTGGATTAGTCCCCGTGTTTGTGCAGCCGCTGTGGTGTAGATTAGTCCCCGTGTTTGTGCAGCCGCTGTGGTGTAGATTAGTCCCCGTGGTTGTGTGGCTGCTGTGGTGTAGATTAGTCACCGTGTTTGTGCAGCCGCTGTGGTGTAGATTAGTCCCCGTGTTTGTGCAGCCGCTGTGGTGTAGATTAGTCCCCGTGTTTGTTCAGCCGCTGTGGTGTAGGTTAGTCCCCGTGTTTGTGTGGCTGCTGTGGTATAGATTAGTCCCCGTGCTTGTGTGGCTGCTGTGGTGTAGATTAATCCCCGTGTTTGTGCAGCCGCGGTGGTGTAGATTAGTCCCCGTGGTTGTGTGGCTGCTGTGGTTTAGATTAGTCCCCGTGCTTGTGTGGCTGCTGTGGTGTAGATTAATCCCCATGTTTGTGCAGCCGCGGTGGTGTAGATTAGTCCCCGTGGTTGTGTGGCTGCTGTGGTGTAGATTAATCCCCGTGTTTGTGCAGCCGCGGTGGTGTAGATTAGTCCCCGTGGTTGTGTGGCTGTTGTGGTGTAGATTAATCCCCGTGTTTGTGCAGCCGCGGTGGTGTAGATTAGTCCCCGTGGTTGTGTGGCTGCTTGGTGTAGATTAGTCATCGTGCTTGTGTGGCTGCTGTGGTGTAGATTAATCCCCGTGTTTGTGCAGCCGCGGTGGTGTAGATTAGTCCCCGTGTTTGTGTGGCTGTTGTGGTGTAGATTAGTCCCCGTGCCTGTGCAGCCGCTGTGGTGTAGATTAGTCCCCGTGTTTGTGCAGCCACTGCGGTCTAGATTAGTCCCCGTGCTTTTTCGGTCGCTGCGGTCTGGATTAGTCCCCGTGGTTGTGTGGCTGCTGTGGTGTAGATGAGTCCCGTGCTTGTTCAGTCACTGCGGCGTGTATTAGTCTCCCGTGCTTGTGTAGCTGCTGTGCTGTAGATTAATCCCCGTGGTTGTGTGGCTGCTGTGGTGTAAATTAATCCCCGTGCCTGTGCAGCCGATGTGGTTTAGATTAGTCCCCGTGTTTGTACAGCCGTTGAGTGTAGATTAGTCCCCGTGCTTGTGTAGCCGCTGTGGTGTAGATTAGTCCCCGTGGTTGTGTGGCTGCTGTAGTGTAGATTAATCCCCGTGGTTGTGTGGCTGCTGTGGTGTAGATTAGTCCCCGTGTTTGTGTGGCTGCTGTGGTGTAGATTAGTCATCGTGGTTGTGTGGCTGCTGTGGTGTGGATTAGTCCCCGTGTTTGTGTGGCTGCTGTGGTGTAGATTAGTCCCCGTGTTTGTGTGGCTGCTGTGGTGTAGATTAGTCATCGTGGTTGTGTGGCTGCTATGGTGTAGATTAGTCCCCGTGTTTGTGTGGCTGCTGTGGTGTAGATTAGTCCCCGTGTTTGTGCAGCCGCTGCGGCGCGGATTAGCTCTGGGAGTGGAAGGCTTGCGCCATGTCCCCGGGCAGACGTTGTAAGTAGACAATCAAGTGACACAATAAGCTCAGTGGAGCGTGGTCGAGGCTCCCAGGTGGTTCGGTTTTGTCGCCACCGTATGTTTCCCTTTCATTTGCTGACCGCAAATCAACACTACGTTGCGTACAACTCGAAGGGAGTGAGTAGCCAATGCGTGTTTCGCCACATATTGGACAGTTCGATTGTAGAAGGGCCCCATGTAGGATGATACCGTTCTTTCAGTCACTGAAAACATTCGCAATTGAAGACCTTTTCAAAGCAGTGAAACCTCTCCGGCTCTCGGTGGTGTGTTTGGGTGATGCCTCCTTGATACCTTGAGGTATGATAGGCTAAGAATCAAAAAGGTTTGCGTGGTAGGCTATGTTTTGGAGAAAGCTTGATTTATATTTGTGTGTGCAATAGCTTTTGCTATAATTTGTGTTAGCTGACGTGTCGCCCAATTGAGCTGAAGAGACGGCCTGTTAACCATATAAAGTCATAGGGGTGCGGTGGGGCGGCGGAATGGCATTCGACCTCCACACCGCTTCAGCAGTAGATGTGTCTCGTAAGACCTCTAATTTGGTTTACATAAATTCGTTTTTTTCGGGTGGGGTTTTATTGAAAACGCGTTGGCACTGACCATAATATGGGGGAAAGGCGAAGGATCTTACCCCTCTCCTTCCCTCGCCCATTGATTGATAAAGGCCCACAAAAACTGCCGATTTCGGCTCATCACTACTGTGTCTAGTGCTCTTCAGAACACCTTCAGTCCGTTTCCAATTATACTGAAATCGTAAAACTCGGATGGAGGGTAGACCCCTTGATTTGCACTTAACAATGTCTGTCGTTTCCTGCTTCCAAACGTCGCAGCGTCAGTGATAACGATGTCGTTAAAGCTATGATAGCGAAGCAGTGTGTGATGCTTGCATCCTTATCCCCAAAGTGGAAGAACGCTGGTGAACCATAAACATCTGTTTCTGAACAACCTGCTTTCTAAAGTAAATCAGATTCATTGTTTTCACACGCCCACAATGGCGTGAGTGCCTTCCCATCGAACCTTCCTCGCCGTTCCCATGGTAACGCCACTGACCCATATTGAAACTGGTCCGTTTCCGTCCCCGCGCCTCCGCGGTCCGGACAGAAGTGCACAGACAAGGTCACAGCCATTGAAGCAGAGCCAGTTCAGTTGTCAACAAGTTCGGCTGCCTCTGCTTTCACCGCTGATCTAGATCACCCATCTAAACATTGTGCGCTGCAAATTATACTTTCCCTCACAGTTTAAAATAGTCAAAAGAGAGGATGAAGTTTTGAGAGACTGATATTTCGCCTTTGAGGCTTCTTCGGAGTACCTTCAACAACACGAAAGGTTTTATTTATTTACTGTATTGGCCAATTCTCATTTTGGTTTGTTTTACTCTCTCATGACTTCGTCTAACGTATAGACCAGGTGGAATTCGCTCCAACTAGTTGTAAATATCCCAGCTTGCTTGATATAAAATCTTGCTTAGTGTTAAGTTAAACAGGCGATTTAACTTTAGTGGGAATTTTTTATCCCTAATGAAATGATGACTGTTTCTATTTCTGCCACGCGTGATCCTTGTAAATATATCCGTGGCGAATTGAGTACTTCTGCATTTTGATACTGAGAAATCATATCGCTTGATATCGCCTGCTTTTTTATATCGCTTGATGTTAGGGAGACGGCTGTTGGCTGGAAAATGTCACATAGTGAAAACTGAGTTGAGGTCCTGCTTTTTTTACGAACATGATGTTCAGGTTACGTTTTTTGTATTTTCATCGAAGCTCAAGGTCTCCGACTGCTGCTGATTTTTACATTGTAATTTCAGTGATATTTGAAACCCAGAAAGACAAACATTGATACCAGGTCCACTATTGGCTATCCTAGTGTTTCACTATTAGCTATCCCGCGGGTCGGTATTTGCTGTCGAATTGCCTGAGACTGCTTTTGGGCTGCTCATATGGCGATAGCAACCTGTAGCGGACCTGACTGTTGTTCTCCGGAGTGAAGGCACGACTTCATGTGCATTATAATTAGGGAAATATGGCTGCAACATTCGTTTTGTTGTGCTTCAGCAGATACCCTGCAAGTTCTGCGTGTCTGAAGGGGTAATCCGATTTGTGTTGTAGTGCTGCATTGGAGTGTGGTGTTGTGCCATTCTGAACCTTTTAAGAAAAAACTCTGCCTCGATTGGAGCCATGGGAAGCTTAATGTATGGAACATTACATGTATTTCTGCCGCAGTATTTTCAAACTCCGCACGCAGATGTGTTCACCACTGTGCGCAGGCCCATTCTGCCGGGAGTGGCTGACTTCGGCTTTTGCTGTCGCTTGACGGCGGGACTGCTTTTTACCGCCGTAGACTACCTCACTCATTATGCAGTAGCGGGCAACGGCCGACTCCGAATAGATTCAAGCTGGGAGCAGGTGTGAGCTCAGTACTCTAGTTATCCAGACCTGCATACACTTAAAGACACTGACAGAGCTTGTAAACCCGTGATTTCGCGTATCCTCCTGCAGGAGGCGGGCGTTTGTGTGGGAAGGCTGCCTTCGCTGCTTCTCCTTTGTTCGCCCCTGCCCCACCACCACCTGGAGGGGGAAGCCGTTGCAGTGCCCCGGGCCAGGACATGCTCCGCTCACTGTTTGTGCACGACCCACCAGCGCGAGCTTTCAGTGGCGTTTGCTCTGTTTGGATTCAGTTTTGGGTAGCTGCTTGCAGCTTTGTTACATATAGAAGGGTAGGGTTGTGACCATGTATGGATAACGATAGTAGGCCAGTGGGAACACCATGAACGGGAATGTTTTTCCTAGATATGGCCTAGTTATACCTCTACTAGAGTCAGTGTTTCAACACTCGAATGAAGTAGCAAAATTCCAGCGTGATAAAAGGGAACATGACACCTCCGTTGGATACAAACCGAGGCTGTCAACCGCGCAGAGCATACTGAAAGTCCCCTTGTGTAACCTTTCGTTTTTCTCCCAGAAGTCACATTTAAAGGCACAAAGTGCTGTATGGGCGTAGTTCTTCTTAACGCAGCTCCCACGCGCCTCCCTTCCCTCCTACGAGGGCACTCACTATATAGCCTATAGCAGCTGATGTGCCCTTAAACCCCAATGCTGCTACTACTGCCTCTTCTTACGAGCTTGAAGGTCGCCGCCAACTATTCAGTGATAGCTGGAGCCGGCGCGGGGCCAGGGGGACGAATTTGACAGCCAACACAACCTATTTCTAAAAAGTAGATCCAGGACGAATGATAGCCTGAACAAGAGCTTTACGGTATTTTGTATCTTTTGGTTTTCTCAGATCAAATTATATTGTAAAGTCATCGCGTTCTCTGTAAGAGGGTAGATAGCTCACGTAAGAGGAAAATGAACTGAGTGCGTCAGATCAGCGGGCAAATATATTTTGATCCTGATTCTCAGTGATCCCATCATCATCTTCTACGTGGCTGAGAAAGCTCCTCGTCATTCGTTCTTTTGAAGCATCTCAGATGTACAAGTCATCCATGGTTACCTCTTACAGGTAAGCCGGTTTCTGTGTCCTTGATGGAGGCCGCCCTGTTACATAACAGACACTGCGAGCGTGAGAGCCACGTGGTGGTGGTGGCCTTGTGCACGGCATTGCAGCTCGCCCTCGGTCGCTGCCGGCCGCCTGACGGGGCGACCAAGAAGAGGCGTCGTCGGGGGCGTCCCCGCGGTGTGGGGACGCCGGGCGCCGCGTTCATCCCGGCGGTGGCTGCTCGAGATAAAACGCATCCAACATATGTAGCCCCATTTCTTTTTCCGGCATAGTTAAAAAATAGATGTGCGCCACTCGCTCTAGGCTTCCACCTGAATACAAGGCAAATGTTGGGTACTTGCTGGCTTTGTAGAGGATGGACAGCTCACTGCTTAGCCCTCTGATAGGCCACTTATGTCTTGCTTTGGAAACAATTTTTGGAAGATAGTTTCTGTGAACAGTTTCAATTTTCAAACGGGTTCTCGGAATAGGGCTCTCGGAACATTAAGAGTCAAGCAAACATATCTTGCATTGTGTGAAAACTTCGCATGCGGTAGGGCTCTAATTCTGTCGTGACCCTGGTTGGGTTTTTTATTGGCCGAACCCAAGGAACATAGCCATCCTTTTATACCAAAAATGTTGCATTTGCTTAGTGTTTGGCTTGTCTTGTTCCTCTTTCTCCAATCTGTCCGTCCCACTGGCCTGGACTCGCTCCGAATTAGACAACAATTGTCACCCGATTTCATCCAGCTATAGCAGCCGGTCCGCGTTGTAGTTCTCGATAGACCATGCTTGTCTGGGATTGTTGAATTCGCAGGCGGCGATCTCCAGTTTGTCGCCACGGCCCACGGACATACATGTGTTGCTGGCGTGTCGGAGAAGTCCGGTGTACGGCTCGTAGCTCCACCACTGGTTGCCCTTCATGCCGTGGCACAGCTCCTGCACGACGCCGCTGCCGAAGAAGTCCAGACAGGTGTGCTCGCGACGGATCTCTCCAGTCTTGGTCAGCATCCAGAACTGGGACGCACCGCCTGTGGGTGTTTTGCACGTGCGGAGCTGGATCTCCTGGTTGCGCGGATCCAGCATTCGAGGCGAGTCCAAACAGAGGTTTGTCATCTTGTTTCGGATTTCTCCGTGAGCCAAAGCGTCTTCAGGTGCAGGAAACTCTGGATAGATGTTGGATAAATACCAGTGAAATGATCGGCACTTGAGACGTTGTCTGAGAGCTCTCCTTGGCGATACGTCACCAAACGAGGGCAGGTTTCTTGCGACGTTCGCTACGCGGTAAAAACTGTTCTTGTACTTATCCATCCACACCTCAGCTATCCGTACTTTGTTTCTTAAGTCAGCCGATGGATCGATCATGCTGGACATATCTCGTCTTACCACAACGCCCACGTGACTACAGGGGACAATTTCTATTCTACCTCCACACATCCAAGTCTTGAAGCTTAGCTCAAGCTGTGCGCCACCTTCCCCATCCAGCTCGTCATCGTAAAAGCCGCGGAGTTGGAACAACTCACGATCGATAGCAAAAGTACTTCCAGGTATGACCGGTGTCGCTATTGGAGCTGACGGATGTGTTCGGAGCTTTCTCTCACGCTCAGATATTGCCATGGAAGATAGTCCAAGATCCCAATCGAAACCAGTGACCAGGATTTGACTGTCTGCCTTGTGACTGTACTCAAACGTGTCCGGGTGTATGAGATCTACCACCGGACTGGCAACAGTTGCCCTTTGCCGGGAGATGCGGTACAGCAGTGGCTGCAGCCAGCCTACGGTGACTTCACTGCTGCTGCCTAGAAAGACCAGAATCTTTCCTGTCGCGTGCCTGGCACCTGCTATACGGCAGTGGACGGCTCCCGCGCGGTGGTCCATGCGAACGATTTTCACCTGTTGGAATCTGGCCATGTAGTTGTCCAATGGACCCCCAAGCATCGTCTCTGTGGACTTGTCATCAACGAGAATGATTTCGGTTGCATTTGGTGATCGATTAATTACGGAGTGAACTGTTCGTAGCAGTGTTGACCACGCCTCGTTGTTGAAATAAATTATCACGGAGGCAGTAGGCAAAGGACCCCATTGCACTCGTTTCATGCACCTAGTGGTTCTGGACTCCTTCAGTTTGCGACTTACAGATATCTTATCACTAGCCAATACATTGAAACCGTGATCTTTCCAACCCTGGTCTAACTTGGTTTGTTCCGTTTCGTTGAGTCTGGATAATATGTAGACTGGTCTTCCCATCTCACCTTGGTTTCCGGGGCTGCCGGCTACGGAAATGGAATTGCTGGAATCGTCTCTCCGTTGACCGTTATATCTTCCAGGTAACCTCATATGGGTCTTGACAGGTTGAAACTTTCCAAGTCTTACTTTCATTCTTGTAAATGGACCTTTCCTTTTTATTGCCGACTGACGGTTAGAACCTCCAAACACGTTCTTTAAACTTTCCTCGATAATACCCGGCTTTTGTTCCCATTTAGGTATGTATTTTTTCGGTGCAAGCAGTTCGTCTAGGAACACAAGGAACACTGTGAGCAGAAAAATGAAGGCTGTGTTTGATAAGCAGGCGCGTCTTCGAAATATTGCCATATTGGATTGGTACTATTATGATTTAAATGAACTTAGTTTGGTTAAATGTTAAATGTCATGATTTTGGTAATCTTGGAAAATAAGTAAATAATTCACTAGTTATGAAAAAGTATCCCTCCCTCCCTAATTTTAGTGAATGTTACCGCAGTTTTGGAATAGGCAGGAGACATTGCAGTTTTCTGGCTAATTTCTGCTCGTGCACATTCTCCTGTGGTAGTCTGCATTATAGATATAATCTTTCTAGGGTGTTCAGCCAATTTAGAATTGGACAATATCTTTATTATACATATCCTTAGATAGGCTTTTGTCACAAATTGTTTCTAGTTCTTTTTAATTATATATATATATATATATATATATATATATATATATATATATATATATATATAATCATTAAAAAGAACTTGGAAATTGATATATATATATATATATATATATATATATATATATATATATATATATATATATATATATATATATTAAAAGAACTTGCTTACAAAGTGCATAACACACACACACACACACACACATATATATATATATATATATATATATATATATATATATATATACATGCATGTGTATATCACTGAAGCTTGACTTTTACTATAGCAATTATCTTTACAAATAGTCACCAATTTACCAAACTCGCCAGGTCCTCACTTCGGATCGAATTGAGTTTGCTCCGGTCTTGAAACTGGGACTGTTCCAAACACTCTCCGTCAAGACAATCTTGAGATTGTGATTTTTATTTTTATATACGTGGATGAAGATCCAATGCTGCTGGAGCCAACATGATACACCGCCGCACAAGTAAGAATTCTCGTATAGTGCAGCCACTTTGCTCCCCCGCCATCGGTCCGGCGTACCCGAGCATTATCCGGAGGGGCTGCTCCGGCTTCAGGAGTGAAGGGCAGGCTGCGCCACACCGGCCGTGTGCACCCTGCGTGCTTGAACGTCAGGCCTGCGCCTGTGCGCCCTGGTTACGGTGCAGCCCGGGCGGCGGTCACGATCGCTCCGGACATAGCCCGGGCAAACAGCACCTTCCTGCACTGCCGGGGGCGTGGGCGGAGCCAGGCTGGCAACATCTCACCGTCGCTGCTGACTGAAGTCAGGTCAGCTCGATCCTTAATTTCTTGGTGAGGTTTTGAAGCCTGTCTGACTCCATCCGACGAGTGCCCCACCGGTGACCACGCCTGGAGCCGCCGCTGGGACGCCGCCTGCACCGGGGTTGGTTGCAGCTCCCTGTGTTCTGTGGCTGTAACGAGGCTTGGCTCCAAACTTGCCTCTGCCTATTTGGAGCCGATAAAAACACGTGGAAAATGCAAGTTCATCGCCACCGGCAGAAAAGGGAGAAGGAGGCATTGATTGATGTGGAGGAGATGGGCACAAAACGCATTTTCCCCTCAAACTCCCTAATTCCCCTAATTAAATTAATAATCCCTGAATTTCCTGTAAAATGCTATGTTTTCAACGGTTTGTGTCCCGTTCACCAACATCCCCTAAGTCTGTCAAGCTATTGGTTTGAAGTAGATAAACACATGGCTATAGATAGATGACTGTTTCTCTCCAGGGAAACAGGCTCATCTGGTCAAGACCAGTCCTGCCTGAGGCATCGCAAACGCATGTTAAACCGTCTGCCGCTTTCTCTCATGTCCGGCGTTTCGCGTGCCCGATCGATTTCGGTCGGCGCGTGCGTGCTCCAGTGCCTGGAGCGTCTCTGGGCGGCGCGGCGGTGTGACGATCCGCAGCCGTCTGCGGTATCCCGGCGGTGACTCCGGCGCCGCGCAGAAGCGGGCCGCGAGATCGGCCGCCTGCCGGCCCGTCACACGGTCGGCGTCGCACGCGCTCCGCTGCCGTCCACCCTGCTGATGGGCTGGCGCTGAATGCCGATGCACGGACACGCCCCGGCAGCGGTGGAACTGCTCCGCGCCACTGACCCGTCAGCCACATCGCACGCCGACGACGGTCGGAAGCGTGTGGTGATGTGTGAGTGGTGATGGGCGGCCCACTTTCCGGGCTTGAGGCCAGACCTGGTGAGGCGCGCACCGCCGTCTGGTGACACGGCGGCCGGCGCGCTCGGGAGCCCGTGAGCCCGGGTCGTTAGCCCGGCTGCCCAGTTCTGGGGCACGGGGCTGCCCCGGGGCCGTCGCCCCCGGCCTGGCCTACCTGGGCGTGACTGCGGCGCTGCCTTGTGTGGCTTCCACTCGCGTGTTCGCCGCTATTGCCGACTCGCGCACGCACAGTAGCCGGCACACGCACAGCCGCTGCTGTAAGATGTGGAACGCTGTTCACTCATCTTCGGGCTGGAAATACTTCCGTGTAACATTGATATCGCGGGTGTCTCAAAAGTAATGTGTTAGACATGGAGCCTGTTTCGACACCGCACAACGCCCGCAACTTCAGATGGTATGTTAAAAATGCTGAACGCTTTCAAATGCAGAATGAGTGGTTCAGTGAATACAATCCATGTCTACAGAGCCACAGGTACAGGGTTCAAGTCCCGGCGGAGCTTCTGAACAGGCTGATTTGATCCCCTATCCCTCCCAACAGGGTGAGAGCTGGCAACGCCGTATAACCTTGGCAGTCGGTGTGCCGTTAAAGCCCAACAATTATTATTATTACACTTTCAAATAGTATGGCCAAACCTGGGCTTGATTCCCGCAGTGGGAGGCCACCTTTCATGTCCTTTCTGACCTTAATGAGTCTCGGAAAAAGGTTCTGAATCAATTAACACCACTTGGTCGGAAATGCTGCCACTCCGCTTTTTCCCCTCTCGTGATCTTGTTCGGAACTACAGCTTTTTTCGTATGGTGATGTAGAGAACAAATTAAGACGTTATTCAATATGGTGAATGACATTCTGCAATAATGCAATACATTGGACGGCAAATAAACCCTCTGAGTGTGATGCCCAAAGGAAAAAGACCTGAATCCTGCGGAACCCCGGCGTCGAAGTAAAAGCAGAACTTAATATATACGGCTATGTCATGGACGCTGACGTTATTTTGGCTGGTTGATGCTGGCGACTCGAGGGCCGGCGTCCATACTTTCTAAGACAAATTTTCCACTGGGTCCCCCTTAATGGATCATGTGTCCTGGGACTGAGAAAACTGGCGCTATCCGGAGTAACCGAACTGGGAAAGTCAGGAGAATGGTGAATATCAAAGCCGTGAACAGGAATAAGTGGGGCGAAACTACTTAAAAGTGTGCAGGCGATACAATTATTGTAAGGTAGAATTATAATAAGGATTTTATGTATGCAGCAATTGATTATATGCATGACGTTATGCATAAACGTCAATGCCAGGGTGTCAATGTAGTGATGCAAATGAGGATGCAATGACGTCAATGATATATGCAATTACGTCAATGAGGTTTATGCGATGGACAATGTCTTGAGACCGAGCCACAGGCCACGCGCCCCCTGACCAACCCAGTCGGTGCCCCCAGACCGCGCCCTAACTGAACCGCCCCGGCGTCTCCTGGAACTTCCCTTCCCCACTATGCACTTGTTGCCCCCCCCACCCTTTACGATGCCATTTGACACCCCTGTGGCGGGTCCCACCTTAAGCATTGTCGCCCGTGACCGAAGTGGCGTTCCATCCATTCCTAAATGGTGCCTTCTCCGGACCTATATATCGCCACCTGGCTGATGTTCCTCTTCCGTTCGGAAGACCTGGATCCGCCCATGCACACAGGCTGGGATGAGAGGGTGTATGACGTCTGGCGAGGCCTGGAGTCTGTGCTCTCGCTGCCGTGTTGACCGCGCCTGCCGGTGAACTCGTGTGCGCGTGCCTGGAGACGGGCATCTCTGACTGCAGCTGCTGCAGGCTTGTGCAGCCCTGCACTCCGGCAGCTGCAACACGCATCGGCCGTTCTCGCAGCCCGTCCCTGTCGGCTCTGCCGCTGTCTCTAATCACGGCCTTCTGCCGGCGTGCACCGTAGTTTACCCCCTCCCCCCCGGCCGGTTAACTGCAACCAGCCAGGACAGACTGAACAGAAAACAGATGCTGTGGCCGGGGCCAGTGTGGTGCCACACAGGCCGTCTTAGCTGTATTCTACTGCATGTAATGGGTGAGACCGTGAAGCAGGCTAGTCGCTCGCACTCCTTGAACTCGGGTGTGCATACCTTGGCCTTCCAGTGCTGCCTTGCGGGGTCAGTGAGCTAATGTGGTCCCCCAAGAAAGAGAAAGCGAAGGTGTCAGTGTAGCCCAGATTTGGCAGTCGTAGCTTGTCTGTAACTTACCGACTGCTGGGTGACATGTTGTAAGACTTTCTGTGCACCCTTACTAGCCTGTTAAAAGAGTATGTTGGGTCATTTATAATATCTGGAGGGGGGGGTAATTTACGTGGCTTCAAGTTTAATCCAACGCGGCGCTTAGCCTTCGCCTCTGGGTTTTTATCCCATTCCGTAAGTTTTTTCCGAGAGGACCGGGAAGCGGCGGAGGACAGCGCTGCTGTACTTGGTGCAGCTGTTCCCTTATCATGTTCGCATCTTTGTTGTGAGTTTCAAGTCAAGGTGACGTAGGGTAAGGTCACAAGCATAGTGACCTCACCTCCAGATAAGTTTGAGCCTTCATTGCTTCTGCATATTTAAACCGAATGATTTGAAACTCATTTTCTTCATGAAGTCACCTTGGGCTAAAATTCTGTTATTCCGGATGCTTGGTATCCATGACGAAGTTCAGTCAGATACAGGTATCTGGTAAGGTCTTACCTTCCCATCGTAAGCGTTCGGGAAAACTTTTTAAATGTTTTTTTCGGCACATTTTCCTCTCCTTCGACCGTCTCAGATCAGCTTCCGAATTTCAGCGTAATACACTCGTTGAAGCTGATAAATTTAAATTGATGCATTTGGCAGATCATCTGAGGTGAAGTGACCGATAATCATCCGTTAAGTTTGGACTGAGCAGAGGTAGATCTTTCGTTGCCGTCATTATTTTTATTCATGCTTGTGTTATCGTTTGAAGTCGACTGATCAACATCATGGTCATACCAGGCCACTTGGTGTCATTTAATTGACCTTAAGCCATGTCAACCTTTGGATTTTATCTAGCATGATAGAACCGCATCAATTCGTATCAATTGTATAAATTATATATCATATCATTCAATTCGTACTGACGAGACAATTTTAATGATGGTTCAATAACCGTTGTATCTTGTTTGGTTCAGAAGTTGTTAGTGAAAAGAAAAGCACCCCATGATGCTGATAACGTATCACCCTCGAACTTTGTTGACCTCAACGTCGACCTAGCACAAATATGATAGGCTCCAGTGGCGGATCCAGGACTTCATTTGGGGGACTAGGGGCTGGAATCTCCTCCGCCGTTGCCTCGGAAGAGCCTCTGGCTATGCATTTACCAGGCAATCTGGCATTGGAGGGGAGGAGGGGTGAGGGCCTGAGCCCTTTAGACCCCTCTCGTATTCGCCTGGTAGGATTTATTAATTTATTTTTCCATCACATTTTAAATGACCTCTGCTCTCTTGCCTCTTAAGAGGGGCAAATAACGTCAAACTCGAGCTTGCGTTATAGTTTAGCCTGAATGTATATACCGAAGTCAGTGATGTTCAGTGACGCCACTACGTGCAAAGGTTAATGCGAAGTTTGACTTCTCTAACTTTACCCGCCGACATGAATTTAAAAGTGATTTTATTCGTGCTGCGATATCTTACTAGTCATTCGTGCCTCAGGGTATTGGCTAGAATGTAGACGATTATTCACGGACTGTACCTACTAACAAAAGAGCACAATTAAACGATTCGCTATGGGAAGAAATTGAGTGGGCCTGATACCGCAGACAATGCTTTAGGGCTGTATATCAAATCGGGTCTCACGTATTGAACATTTAGTAAGACTTCCTCGCTGAAAACAAGGCTGCTGATCATATCTGGGTCTATTTTAGTCTTCAATTCCCGCGTTAAAGCTTCCTGAAACCACGCCGTGTGCTGTTGCCTTGCTCTACCTATCCAAGCAGTTGGCAATCACTATTGGTTTGAGAGCGCGGCGTCCGCGCCGTTCCTGCATCCCGCTGGCACTGGAGTGAGCCGCGACGTTACCGTCACACGGCGGGAGCACCGGACTCGGCCGCGCCGTCACGGCCTTGGCACGCCGTGACTCTCGAAAGTCAGTTCGGCACGGTCTCACTGTCTCGACTGTGTAAATGTCGCGGCTCGGAGGGCTGGAGCTGGATGTACCCGTGGTGGCGGAGTGCCAGTTTGCTTCCTTGTTAGGGCATACTGGAATGCGATGCGTATCCTGGGCTGGGAAATCGCTCTTGTCCCTGAAGCATCTAAGAAAATGATGTTATGAGCAATTATAATAATTGTGATACTTCGCTAGAAATCGCTTATTTCTTTTGAACAGCTCAAAACAAAAATAGGAAAACAGTTCTGGGTGTATCGAAGAGTTGTACTATTTTTTAAAGAGTTGACAGTTTTTATCGTCACTTTAATAGCCTGAAGTTGTGTACCTACGTAGTGTGTTTGGGATGAAGAGGCAAGAAGGAAGCCGATTCACATGTGAAATGATGTAAGGAATAAAATAAAATGATAATTTGAAATTGTCAAAAATTTAGAAAAAGCATACTAAACATTTCAGAGACGTGTCTTCATCAGAAATAAAATTAGATCCAATTACAATACCAGCTTTCTTACTGATGAAGGCACATCGTGGAAATATATGGAACACGCCTTCGGCTGTTTCCAATGTTACACGCCTTGTTACAATTTTCGATTATATTGAGTGTCAGGAGATATTCTTATTCCTCTTTCCCTCTGTTGCTCTTCCCCTTATTTTGGATCTCAGATATGTAGGGTCTGTTTCTGCGCCTGCCTAGGAAATGAGATGAGAGTAGCTCAGAGGATGTCTGAACAGGTGGGAAAATCTGTGTCCGCTGGAGCAGACTGGGAGGAGATATTACCTGTTTGCGACTGATCAGCGCCAGTATGGCGTGCGTAGCGAAGCTGGAATTGTCCAGTTTTGATTCAGGCCTCCTGTGCTCTTTTTGCGTTTTTTTTTGCGGAAATGGGACACGAAAAAGGAAAGCTAAACCCACGAATTACTCACAAACGTCCATTTATTTCTGTAAAACTATTTGCTTTCGCTTATTAATTGAAACTCGTGCGCCATAACTGTGCTCTTATCTCCTCCGAAAAACCACCTTTCGTTTGAGAGGAGACTGGAGGAAGTTTGAGGAGGCGATGGAACACGCGGGAGTTGGCAGGAAGAGCATAGAGGAGGCTGGAGGATGCCCTGAAGCATGCCCATAGTGTTTTACTACTTTGCATTTTACTTCTTCTTTTTAAAACCTGCTTTACTGAGTTCTGCGGATTCGAGCATCTCATAGGGGAAGTGATTCCCATGCATATACATAGTCCATTTAGGACATTTGACGGGCCTAGCCACGTGCCTGGCCATTCGTGCAGACTGCCATTGGACTCGCGTTATTGTAAGTTGATGCGACAGACAGATCCGCATGTACCAGGCTTGCAACACCGCACGGGCATCGGCTCCGCTTATGGATGCACGGACCCAGGGTGCTGGAGGGCAGCCTTGGGGGCCGTTTACTGCGCTCTTGAGAGACTCGGCGGCCCCACCTCCACTTCATTCAAACCACCGCCGACACTAAAGCCGGCTTAATTCGCTGCTTTTATGGGTTTCAGATTTTACGAGGAGATACATTCGTCGTGCGACCGACCCTATTTCAGCTTGAACCATAATTCATCACGTACTATTTTGTAGCCTACTATTAGTTACGTTTGTGCATCCACTAAGTGTCATGTATTTCTGTATTTTGATATCACGTGTGCAATATTTCAACAAAAAGTTTCCAGGAAATTAACTGCCTATGGGCGCCAGGAAATGACTTGCATCGCATATGCTTCCATGCATGTACAGTTGTTGAATCTGGTGGCACGAGTTGGTGAAGGGTCTCTGAAGTTTTTTTTGTATTTATTAGATAGAAGGGTAGGTTAGCTGCGTTATATTAATTGAATGCAGGGTATATTTGATTCGTTTGGACAAGGGGCAACAGCAGAATGGAGCTACTCTCGTCCTCTTGTTGACTGAAATCTGCTCGGCTTCCTGTGCGTTGTGTCCACAAAGTCGATGTGGTTGATAGCAGCAAATCGCCATGCGTCGTGGGATTTTTATAGCAGTGTTGTGTTGTGTGGAATGTTAGTTTTTATCTGCCAGTGGATAGTGAGCCAGAGTGAATTGGGCACTAGCGCTGCGAGTGGTGGCTGCAGGGCCTCTTCGCTACCAAACACATTTTAACGCGTTGTGACGGAGCTCTCAATCTGGTATCAGATAGTGCTATCTGATGTGGCATGTGGTCTAGCTGTTCTGCCCTTGGCAGTGAAAATACGCCGCTATCGTGAGGCGAGTTTTTAATTCATCGATCTTGTAGCTTTCATCCAGCGAGTGGAAATTCTTCGGTATGATTGTTTTATAATTGGATCCTGAGGGTAGCATGGATAAGGAGACGATCCTTTTTAGCGTCACAGAATGATGACTCTACATACAATGTGGTCTGGTATTTGCTAAATCATGCAAGCTGATTGTTATGAATCACGCTGTGCAAATCTGGAAGCAACACCAGATCACCTGGAATTTTGCGATACTGGAGAAATTCTCTCTCTCTCTCTCTCTCTCTCTCTCTCTTTCTTTCTTTCTTTCTTTCTTTCTTTCTTTCTTTCTTTCTTTCTTTCTTTCTTTCTTTCTTTCTTTCTTTCTTTCTTTCTTTCTTTCTTTCTTTCTTTCTTTCTTTCTTTCTTTCTTTCTTTCTTTCTTTCTTTCTTTCTTTCCAAAAAAAAAAAAATCTCTCTCTCTCTCTCTCTCTCTCTCTCTCTCGCAGTGTCGCTGTGTCGCTGCCGCTGCCTCTCGCTCTAGCCCTTGAACATTGCAAACATTTTTACCCCACCTAACCATTTAAATTATTTGCATCAGTATACAGTTCTGCGGGACGGTGGCTATAATGTATGTGACCCGTGACAAGTGGTAGGTAGCCAGCAGTTACATTACCTGTGTTGCCTGTGACCTTTGGTGACTTGTGTTGACCTTCAGTGAGCTGTGTTGACCTGCTGTGACATGTGGTGACGTGCTGTGACCTATGATAACCTGACGTGACCTGTAATAACCTGTGGTGACCTGTGTTGACCTGCGGGGACCCGCTGTGACCTGCTGTGACCTACTCTGACCTGATGTGACCTGCGGTGACAGCTATGACCTGATGTGACCTGTGATAACCTGCGATTAACTGATGTGGCCTGCGTTGACCTGCTATGGCCTGATGTAATCTGCGGTGGCCTGTGTTGATGTGCGGTGACAGCTATGACCTGTGTTGACCTGCCGTGACCTGCTATGACCTGTGTTGACCTGCCGTGACCTGTGCTGCAGACGCGCGGGAGCGGGAGAAGCTGGAGCGGCACGCGGCGCTGCGGGAGGCTGTGTCGGCCGGAGACGCCGCCCGGCTGCGGGCGCTGCTGCGTCAGCTGGGCAAGCACGCCGCCGGCGTCATCAACATGACCCCCGACGGCTGCAGCACGCTGCTCTACAAGTAAGCACCGAGCGGGGCCGCCTGTCTGCCTCCTAGTTGGAAGGGAACCTAACTCAATGCTGGGGCATGGCTCCTGTGAAGATTCCTGGAATTGTGTCCAATGGTGCCGGGTTTTGCGTCAGTGGACGCGGTGTTATGATGCCACCAGGCGGTGAATCGAATATCATAGCCTCCATTAAGACCCCTGACGCTTTGGGAGATCAATGGCAGGTCCCCACGGGCAGGCTACCGCTTCCATATATGCAAAATACAACCGTTAGTGCCTAGTGCACTTCTGTTAGTTGCGATCGTCGAATGCCGTTAACTCAGGCCTTGTATTTGCACCCTCACATAGAGCATACAATTTTAATTCACATCAAGTGTGAAGGCCTCGGCGCATGTTCAGATTTTCCCGTATTCACTCCATAAATCCACACAATACCTTTGAAGAAAATCGGGTCAACAATAATCGTGACAGCAAACCCAAGCACTGCCAGGGCAATCGTTTCTCCCGTTGGCAGATAACAATCTGGACGTAGATGTGGAGCATATGTTCGTTCTAATTGATCTCGCCGGCGTGATGAGCATTAAAGGCGATACCAGTAATTGGTGTAATTGGCTTTCATTTGCTCGGAGCGATTTTACTTTCATCTGCTTGGAAAGTGACATGATATGACCCAGTCACACAACGAAAGCCGTTTAATTGCCTCATAACTGAGACCTTATAGGATAGATGAAGGGGTATTCTTCATTACTTGTTTCAGAGGTTTCGTTTCGATAGGCGACGTTAATGGCAGTGTCCCACTTTTGTAATTGGTTTCGAACTGATATAGCAGTTCCGTAGAGCGTGTCGAGAAACCAGTATTGGTATATTTCATTTCACACAAATCTCTATATTATATTTCTGCATATTTTAAAGTTCAAAACAAAGGGCACCGTGTCGGGACTTCAAACCATGAAGGAATCCCTTTCCATTTTGCAACACATGTCACATGATAAATGTCAGAAGCCGATGACGAACGAAGTGAGAAACGGCTTCTATTCTGACAGTTTTTCGTTCTCTGTTGTCCGTAGTAGTAGTTGTTGTCTGTTCTGAGAACTGGTATCCGATACTTGAAACTTGTACGTTGACAATTGGCATGGTTTTGGAGCGTCATAAGCCGCAAGCAGCCAGCTCAGCTGAGCCTCCTAATTACATGCGATCCTTAGATCAACCCAGGGCAATAAGGAATGAGGCGATATTTCTGTTTTGGTTAGTTAGTTAGTTATTTGGGCTTAGGTGTGCATCAACCTGATAAGGCTAAATAGCGCCCGATATTTCTGTTTGAGCGATTGAAAGTGAACAAGGTGGTTTTCCCTATTTTTAGGACTATTTTCCACAAATAGTTATTTTTAGAATTTCGACCCAGTGGTACATTCCCTTTAAAGGGAATGTGGCACCTTCACAACGTGATTTTAACTGAGATAGCCAAGTTGTAAAGCAGGTCGGAAAACCCGGTACTCCATATTTCATTTGTCTTGGAACTCAATATTTCCGTAGAAAAAGCTAAAACCTACCTGACACCAGCCCCCTCAGCCCCCGTCGCCGGCGGCCATTGTTGTGAGCTACTGGTGTGACGACATATGCTGACATCACGATGAGCATCAGCCAATCGAAGCCCTTGAAGCGTTTCAAGTACGGTAGTGGTTGCCAGATCGTGACATCATCCACAGTCTGATATTTATTTTTTTTCTAGAGGAGCATTTTTAAAACCAAATATTGAGCTTATTGTACATTTTTCAGAGAAATCATGAGTGGTTTCATTATTTTCTACTAAAAGTACGCCTAATTACACTAAATTCCAGGATTCGACCAAGGTGTCACATTCCCTTTAAGGCTACTAAACCACGTTTGGAAAATACTTGATGTTAAACTTAGAAAGATAGCTCTGTCCCCTCAACTCTAATTGCTCGCTCTCTTCCCCTTAACCATCTGTTAGGCTGCTAAACATTCATGTATATATCGTGCCTTTTACTGGATTAACCGTCCTGGGCTAGTGAGATACTTAAACAAAACGGAAACGTCCCCACATTGCTATCCGACCACCCTTTCCATCATCTCCTAAGGGCCCACCTCAGTTTTGAATGTGGTCGCACCTGGCTCTGAACAAGCCATCGCAGCGCCCTGTGGGCCGCCTCCGCCGCAGAGAACAGTCTGCCGCCTACCACCAGGCTAACAAGCCCGCCGATTCTGCTGACGAGGTCGCCACTCGTGAAGATCGCCTCCCGGTAATGAACCCTCCCCATCGTGTTCACCTGTATCTCCACGTTGATGCGGCGTCGGTGGCGGGGCGGGAGGTTAGAGCGATGACTGACTTCAACGGAGGCCACCGCGACCAGCTGCGCGGTACCATGTGGTGACAGCCGCCCACAAGTTCGCAATGTCATCTACAGTAATTGGCCGAAAGAGCTGTGGCGGACCCGATAAGCCTGGCCCACGCTCAATGTCAGACGGGTTCCGGCCCTCGGTCGTGGGTGAAAGTGCTTTTGGTGGCTCTCTGTTGATATTTGATGCCGATTTGACTTCGGAGGTTTTGATAACTCCTCCATAGAAATGCCGGCCGTGCAGTGGATACTGGTATGGGCAGACTGGCAGTGTTGTCAGCCCTTCATGCATCCAGACGGTCTGTCACGCTGTGCTATCGGCTGTCTTCCTCTGCACACAGCTGCGGTAACGTCGCTGCCTCGTGTGCGGCGTTCCCTTCGTGCACGGCTTCGTGTGGAGGTTTCGGTTCTTGTTACAAGAATGTTCTGTGTGTGCCGGATATGCAAAGTCAGGGGTCAGCCCAAAGGTTTCGGATACTCGCTCTATCACTTGATATGTATGTACTATATTGAAGTACTGACCTCTCTTGTTGCGTCTTGATGTACAGGGAATTAATCCAGTCCAATTGAAGGGCGCTGCCGTTCAAGCTGTTGTTCGTTTCCGGGAATGGAGTAATCCCGAAATCTGGTATTGCCGTTTGTGAAGGATCCGCATGGAGAATAGTTCTGGCGAATATGGGAGGCCAGCGGGACTGCGACCTAGGAAGGCGCCGCAGGCTCAGTCACTGCAGCAGACGTGTACCGTCCTCGACATTGAGTCTGTGTCCTACCCGGTAAGCTTCGAAATCTGCTGATGTCTAGTACCCACCACAACCAGCCACCAGACGACGAGGACGGTGCCGCGTCAGCCGCAGGGACTGCTCTAAGGTCACATTGCCGCACTGCAGGTGCGACAGCGTCCTACGATACGCAGTGGCGGGGTATCTCACCCTGAGGGTGAGCCCGGGAGGGGGCACCGACTCTAGTCACAGGGTAACGTTTGTCGGCTGAGATCGCCGCCCCCCCTGGTAGAACCACTCCAAAACTAGCAGGCATAGCACAGTCGCTTTCGCAATGACTGCAAGGATACAGGTAGATGCCAAGAAAACAGGCATCTCGGGCGTGACACACATTCCACAAATACGACGTAAAACCGAGCGGAAAGAACTTGCATGCAGCCGGCTTCTCGTTTGCCTTGAGCTGTTGCAACTCTTCAACCTCGGCAGATGAAGGACGCAGAGATGGTTTATTTATTTAGGCCAGAAAATTCTCCGGGAAAGATCCGCCGACTATTGTTGCCGTTGTTGGCTGTTCACTGCTGTCATATGCTGAGACCAAGTATGTTTAGCTGTACTGTGTGAGGTTCCATGGTTAGTTGCTCTATACCTCGTGCCTGTATTGCCGTGAAATACATTTGCAGGGTGTCGCTATGTCCGAACGTGTGGTGTCCGGAGTCCGTGCCCAGCCGAGGTAGTTGTCAGGTTCCGATAGCCACCTGCTCATGTCCTGGGCGGCCATGTTGGCTCCTGTGGAACACGCGGGCTACTGCTGGCGCCTTTATTGCAGTCATAGGCTGTTTATTGGCATTGTAAGGATATCCTGTCAGTTTGTGTAAGGTTCACCTCGGCGGCGAATCCAGGCAATTGTTGGTGAATTCAGATCCGGGGGAGGGTGTCCAAACTCGTAAACAAGGCATGTTTTAGAAAATTTAACGTTTTGGTGGTCGGGAGATAATTGTCATTTTAGTAGTATGCGCCTGGATTCACCAGTGACCTTAGGGGATCACTGACAACATTAAAACGTTTTCAGCTGGATCGATTCCCGGCCCCAGGCTATTACCCCTTTACATATGCATCATCTGGAAGTTCTGTAGCTGTGAGATTCCTTAACGTTTTTAGTAGCGTTTACTGTGCATAACCCGCACGTTCGCATTGGATTAGGTGTTGCTTGTGGAACGCGATATCAGTATCCAAGTCTCTATTTGAGAAGATCGAGGCTCTTGCTATGAGTTGTGTTAGTTCTGGAAGCGGGGAGGGGTGGGGGGGGGTGAGACCCCGAGAGTTTCGCTGTGATTTTTTAGTTGGAGGTAGAGATAGATGAAACCTAGTGATTGCAACATGTATCTAGCTTTTCATGTGCTCGCTCAATCTCATCAGGGGGGACAGTGCAATCCTTCTGTATTAAACATTGTACATCATGTGTAGTGAACAGTAAAAATTGAACCGAAAACTGAGCCATATTCTACTGTTTTCAGCAACAAAAATCCGTTTTAAGAATGAACTGAGCATTGCTCATATTTCCACTCGCTGTTATCATCTGCCCAGTGAGTCTGATGATGTCTACATTATTGGAGTGAAGGTTGACTGTAGACACGCAGTCTGCGCCACTGCTGCACTAATCGATCATCATCATCATCATCATCATCACCATGATAATAACTAATAATAATAATAATAATAATAATAATCATCATCATCATCATCAATCGTATTTAGGTTTTTGAGGGCGCACCGTCACACATAATAATTGAACATTTACCATGGCAGAACTTTGATTACATAAAAAACTCTTGGCACTTGGCTCGTCATCATCTGTCCTCTGTCATTGATCTTTGTGCAAAATTGGCTCTACTGTCCTCCCGTGCCCTGCTGGGGCCGCTGGGTGCGTCCGTGCAGCCATTGGCGTGACGGCGGTACTGCCTGCAGACCAACTTCCACCGCCACGTGGCCGCCTTATAAGGCAGACAATCGTGAAATACTAACGCGGCGTTACCAAAATGTGCTGAAGAAGGATGGAAAATCACCTGCAGAGGCACGTGATTTTATTCTCTCATGTTTTATTAACTAGCCTGTTAAGGTTTGGCAGGCTGCATGTGGCTTTGTGCTAGACTATAGACCATTAGCTTGATGAATAATGTATGTGTTTAAGCGTTCTTCGCTTCGCGCTATCGTCATTGCACCTCCGGAAACTACTGATTGTACAGATACAAACTTTACTCAAATGCTAAGCGTTTGTTTTTTTATCACATATGGGAGAGCTGACGTCTTACCAGGAATAACACCACAACCTAGAGCCCTAACAGCCTTATAATGGAATATGTTGTGGCAGAGAATATAAGAAAACATTAATGCAGACACAAATGCGCCTCTTCTATTTTTTTTTTTAGCTGAGATAGTGCTGTTCGGTCATATGGCCGTGACCACGGGCAGATGCGCTTCACGAGCCATCACTTGTCCCTGGCCACCACCCATGGGGATGAGGCTCGACTTCCTTTAGGCTCATTTCTGCTCCGGATTTCAATATGCACGAGCGAACATTTCTGTTGGCTTTAGAGAAAGAGAGGAAGGCAGCTGGAGTCGACTGAGTTGGACTGGGACAGGCTCTGGGTTTATATCGTATGCGCAAGCCCTTCCGTGTTCACAACGATGTCCTGGTTTTTTAAACTGACGTGTTGTTCATTCTCATGAAGGGAGCGTGTTTTCTGGCATTATCTTGCCACATGTTTGCACTTAAACCTTCCCTAGGGCGGGTGCGAAGCAGCCCGAGGCACGGCCCACGACTGGTTTTTGGCTCCAGCTGTTGCATTTTCATGTTATCTCGAATAAGATTCTCCTATGGTGGCTTTGATGAATGCCTTTCCTCGCTTGCATTGTACTCAAATCCCTACCAGCTGTTTTGGCGATGATTTGCTCTCCAACGGGGGCCGAACTTGAAATCCTTTTGAACATGGCTGCTGAATCTCGGTGGCTACAGTATGCTGGCCGAATACACTGCCAGTCCATCCTACACTAATTTAAATATTAAAAAGCTGCGCATGCAATGAAATCGTAAGATAAATTTTGTTCGGTAAGCATTGCCTGTGAACTTGAAGTGAATGTGGCACCTTTATAGCGTGATTTTAACTGAGATAGCCAAGTTGTAAAGCATGCCGGAAAACCCGGTACATAATTTATCATTTATCTTGAAAGTCAATATTTCCGTAGAGAAAAGCTAAAAACCTACCTAAAATGTACCCCAAATCTACCCCAGCAGGCGGCCACAGTTATCAGCTATTGGTGTGACGACAGCGCTGCTGTCTCGGTGAGAAATCAGCCAATTGAAATCCTTGAAGCTTATTGAATATGGTAGTAGTTGCCAGATCATGACGTTATCTACAGGCAGGGGCTTATTTTTCAACCTAGAGGAGCATTTTAAATATCAAAATATTGATCTCATTGCACATTTTTCAGAGAAATCATGGAAGTTTCATGATTTTTGGCAAAAATACCCCTAATTACACTAAATTCCCGGATTCGACCAAGGTGCCACATTCCCTCTAATGTACGGTCCACATTGATAACCTGTTGTGTAGCAAGCTGATAGTTTGGTGTACACAGCGCGTCCCGTCGTGTCGCTCCCTGGGGGCAATAATCCTCGCTTGGTCTGGGGTCACCCGGTCAAGCACCCCCAACCGATTTTGTCTTACCTTGTCCGACCCTGTTTAGCATGCCCGACATATCTGCGTCCCCAATCTGATCCCCTTGTGGCCGTCCGACCCTGTTTAGCATGTCCGGCATATCTGTGTCTCCCATCTGATCCCCTTGTGACCACGTCCTCACCCAGGCTACCCCCCTCGCCCTAACAAACTCGTCTCATCTAATCTTTTGGCACCATGTCTCGTGTGACCAAGTCCTACCCCATGCAACTCCGCCTGATCCCATACGACTCCGTCTGACCCCACCCGACTCCGCCTGATCCCACCCGACTCCGCCTGATCCCACCCGACTCCGCCTGATCCCACCCGACTCCGTCTGACCCCACCCGACTTTGTCTGAACCCACATGGTCCAGTCCCATCCCGTCTGCCCGCCTGCTCCTGTGTAGCCGGTTCCTACCCGGGCTGAACCCGGCTGTGTTACTGCAGGGCCTGCAGTGAAGGCCACCGTCCGATCGTGCGGCTGCTGCTGGACCACGGAGCCGAAGGCCGCATCCACCCGGTCACCCGGTACTCGCCCCTCTACATCGCCGCCTACAACGGACGCAGGGACGTGGTGGAGACCCTGCTGAAGGTAGGCCCCTCGCCAATTCAGATGGGAATGACACAATTATTCATGCAATTCTGCCGTGCAAAGGAAGAAAAGGGTAACTCAAAATATCGATTTTTGGTTTTTCATATCATTCGAAAGCCCTTCTCACGACGCATCCGATGATACCAATATCACAATTGTAAACCACATAAAAAATTATATATTTTAGAATACATTTTGGCAAAACGGGGTAACTTGCACTTTTTGCTCTGAAGTGGTAGAGTTTGCAATGGAAGAAAAGGGTAACTAGTTACGGCTTTTTTCCTTTGTGGATTTGGCCGAGAGCCTCTGAGATTGCAAAGGAAAAAAGGGTAACTCACCATGTTGGATGGAATTTATTTTCGCGAACGACGATGGGAGCTTTTATGTTGGCTTTAAGAAACTTTCATGTTTTGTACACTTATTTAGGATTTCTGTGTTATTAACTATAACAATGCTGGGATGAATCGCTGTCAGGTCAACGCGAAATTAAAGAGCCGCCAACTTGAGGGTTAACTATTCTGTCTGAACGCATTTTGTTAAAGCCGTGTAAAAGGAGTACCCTGGGGTAGGGTACGGGTGTTATGAGGGATGGAAGGGTACGTTGCTGGCTAATATGGGTACAATGATGGCTGATAGGGGTGCGTTGTCGGCTGGTACGGGTGCGATGTTGGCTGCTTGGGGTGCATTTTTGGTGGGTACGGGTGCAATGTCGGCTGCTTGGGGTGCACTTTCGGTGGGTACGGGTGCAATGTAGGCTGCTAAGGGTGCGTTGTCGGTGGGTACGGGTGCAATGTCGGCTGCTAGAGGTGCGTTGTCGGTGGGTACGGGTGCAATATCGGCTGGTAGGGGTGCGTTGTCGGTGGGTACTGGTGCAATTTCGGCTGGTAGGGGTGCGTAGGTGGTGGGTACGGGTGCAATGTCGGCTGGTAGGGGTGTGTTGTCAGTGGGTAGGGGTGTAATGTCGGCTGGTAGGGGTGTGTTGTCGGTGGGTACGGGTGCAATGATGGCTGGTAGGGGTGTGTTGTCGGTGGGTACTGGTGCAATTTCGGCTGGTAGGGGGTGCGTAGGTGGTGGGTACGGGTGCAATGTCGGCTGGTAGGGGTGTGTTGTCAGTGGGTAGGGGTGTAATGTCGGCTGGTAGGGGTGTGTTGTCGGTGGGTACGGGTGCAATGATGGCTGGTAGGGGTGTGTTGTCGGTGGGCACGGGTGCAATGATGGCTGGTAGGGCTGCGTAGGTGGTGGGTACGGGTGCAATGTCGGCTGGTAGGGATGTGTTGTCAGTGGGTAGGGGTGTAATGTCGGCTGGTAGGGGGTGTGTTGTCAGTGGGTACGGTTACAATGATGGCTGATAGGGCTGCGTAGGTGGTGGGTACGGGTGCAGTGTCGGCTGGTAGGGGTGTGTTGTCGGTGGGTACGGGTGCAATGATGGCTGGTAGGGCTGCTTAGGTGGTGGGTACGAGTGCAATGTCGGAAGCTAAGGGTGCGTTGTCGGTGGGTACGGGTGCAATGATGTCTGGTAAGGGTGCGTTGTCGGTGGGTATGGGTGCAATGATGGCTGGTAGGGCTGCGTAGGTGGTGGGTACGGGTGCAATGTCGGCTGCAAGGGGTGCGTGGGTGGTGGGCACGAGTGCGTGGAAGGTAAGCACGGGTGCGATGTCGGCTCATCGGAGTGTAATGATGACTGGTAGAAGTGCAATGGTGACTGGTAGGGGTGCATTGTCGGTTTGTAGGGGTGCGATGACGGATAATAGGGGTGCAATGACGTCTGGTAGGGATGCACTACGGCTAAAGACAGGCGGCAAAGGCAGCTGGTAGGATGTCTTGCGTGTGGGTTCCCAGCTGCAACGCTGTCAGCTGTCCCGTCCTCAGCTGTACCGCACCCGTACCAACCAACATTGCACCCGTACCCACCGACAACGCATCCCTACCAACCGACATTGCATCCGTATATACCCGCAAGACACCCAAACAGCTGCCTTAGTCCCTGTCCTAAGCCGCAACGCGCCCGTAACAGCCGCAATTACACCCACATTATCCGTCATCGCACCCTTAGCAACCGACGTAGCCCCCTCCCCCTACCAGTCGACATAGCACCGTTACCGTAATCATCGTACCCGTGGCCAACAACGACGCACCCATACCATCCGTCATTGCACCCACACCCACCCGCAGGGCACGCCTCCCAGCCGACACTGCACCCATATCCGCCGGCAACGCACCCTAGCAGCCGATATTGCACCCGTACCCACCAAAAATGCACCCCAAGCAGCCAACATTGCACCCGTACCCACCGACAACGCACCCCTAGCAGCCGACATTGCACCCGTACCCACCGACAACGCACCCCTAGCAGCCGACATTGCACCCGTACCCACCGACAACGCACCCCTAGCAGCCGATATTGCACCCGTACCCACCGACAAAGCGCCCTTAGCAGCCTACATTGCATCCGTACCCAACGAAAACGCACCCCTACCAGCCGACAGTGTACCCGTACCCACCGACAACGCACTCCTAGCGGCCGACATTGCACCCGTACCCACCGAAAATGCACCCCAAGCAGCCGACATTGCATCCGTACCCACCGACAAAGCACCCTTAGCAGCCTACATTGCATCCGTACCCAACGAAAACGCACCCCTACCAGCCGACAGTGTACCCGTACCCACCGACAACGCACTCCTAGCGGCCGACATTGCACCCGTACCCACCGAAAATGCACCCCAAGCAGCCAACATTGTACCCGTACCAGCTGACAACGCACCCTTAGCAGCCTACATTGCACTGGTTCCCACCGAAAACTCACCCCTAGCAGCCGACATTGCACCCGTACCCACGGACACCGCACCCTTACCAGCCAAAATTGCACCTCTACCCACCGACAACGCACCCCTATCAGCCATCATTGTACCCATATTAGCCAGCAACGTACCCTTCCATCCCTCATAACACCCGTACCCTACCCCAGGGTACTCCTCTTCACGCCTTTAACAAAATGCGTTCAGACAGAACAGTTAACTCTCAAGTTGGCGGCTCTTTAATTTCGCGTTGACCTGACAGCGATTCCTGCCGGCATTGTTATAGTTAATAATACAGAAATACTAAATAAGTGTACAAAACATGAAATAAGTTTCTTAAAGCCAACATGAAAGCTCCCATCATCGTTCGCGAATATATATTCCATCAAACATGGTGAGTTACCCTTTTTTCCTTTGCAATCTCCGAGGCTCTCGGCCAAATCCACAAAGGAAAAAAGCCGTAACTAGTTACCCTTTTCTTCCATTGCATTTTCTGTGGATTGAGTCAAGGTTTGCAAAGGCAAAAGAGGGCATCGGTATTAGCTCAAATTAGGTTAAATAAATGAAAATAAAATGCATATCATCGGAAAGAGGATATTCTAAGGATTCCAACGATATACATATTTAGGTCAATACACCTACCAATGCAACTAAAACACTTTGCAAAGGTCGGAAACGGTTTTTTAGCTCTCCTGAAAAGTGGACTTTCGGAGTTACCCTTTTTCCTTTGCACGGCAGAATTGGGATCTGTCCCAAGTGCTTAGCTTTTCTTTTGCGGCACCTGTCTCTGGGACAGTAGTGTCTGTTTCTGGTTTGTCTTTAATCCGTCGATGCGGTGGCAGTTGAAGAGTTAGAGCAGTACTGTACGAGCATCTGACTATATCGGTTTCGGCGCCGATGTTGTCCTGCCCCAGTTCTGTATGACACTGCCGCTGTCTTCTTCAGTCGTTCCCGGCGCTGGTACAAGTTCTGACAGTGGAACGCTGGTCGCCGGTGCACGCCTGCTGCATCACGGGCCGCGTGGCTGTTCTGGAGATGCTCTTCCGGTTTCCGTACCCGCCGGAGGTGTTGAACAAGTACCGCGATCCCACTGGACAGTTTGAGTACTACATGCCGTTTGATATTAACGCAAGGTGAGTGAGCTGGTAATGATTCCACCCGGCTGTCCACTGCTTCACTCGTGAACCGGTGGTGTGCCCACAGTACGCCATTGTGATGTCGCCCTCCCAGTGTGTGGCTATTGCTAGTCATCCGACTGGGGGCGACAATTTCGTTTGCGTTGAGTGTGTGTCAAAGGCGTGATTAACAGCGGACAGTGACATTTTCCTCGGTTTTTTAGGGCTCTTTTTGTCAGCATTTTTCTGTTCAGTTCCAGTTTTTACTTGCCCACTATTCCCGATAAATACGGATTCAGTGTTAGCGCCCCATTCATCGGGAGGCGGAAGGTTCACAGCCTCTTATCCGCGAAAGTCCGATGTGTTGTGCTTCACCTTGCCTCAGTGTGGAGTGCGGACCACTTTTATTTGTATTTTATAGGAACGACTGTTTTCCGCCGTTTCAGTCCCTCGGGAGTGTGTGTAGATGGGCTGTACGTCTGGCACCCCCCGCTGCCACCGGTGCTTCAGGGACCAGCGTTGGATGCCGGCCATTCCTATCCAGTCTGAGTGCCTGAACGCCCCTCACACTGTCCGTTTCAGTGACATGGAGGGCCAGACTGCTCTCTACCAGGCGTGCTGCGTGGGCAGCGTTCGGCTGGTGGAGGCTCTCATCAAGTTCAGGGTCAAGGCCTACAAGTGCAAGGTCAGTTGACCGTCTCTGCGATGCACAGCTCAGCGTGCCGTCTGGTAGCCGTGTGTTCTGGAAGCGGGTCTGCCAGGTCGTCTGAAATCGAGTCGGGAGCCCTGTTCTTCCGGGGAAGGAGGATGCACAATGTGATTGCTGGGGGTGGTACCAGGACCACTCATGCATCTAATGCTGCATTCTTAATCAAATCACTATTTTTCCTACACCCTCCATGGAAATAATAATTTAAGCCAGAAGCTGGTCTGTCATGCTTGTTGAGGGTCGGAATACCAATCTATGATATATTAACGCTATTTTCTCAAACCCTTAATTTAGTTTACAGATGTGTCGGCCTTCAAAATAATCACCATCGTATGCTAGTGTTAGAGCGCCTCCTTTTATACTTGTCACATCATCCCGCGTCGCTTACGCCTCCGTCTGTCGTTGCCCCCAGGAGGCTGGCGCCTCCACGGAGAGCGGGGGCGCTGAGGAGGCATCGGAGGCGCCTCCCTCGCCGGCGGCCGACTCCAGGGAGGTGAAGCGAAGGATCTCTGATGGTATCCAGGCGCTGATGTCGCGCCTTAACCTGGGCCGCGAGTCTGGCAACGGAACCAAGCCAGACGACACCATCGCGCCACTGCACCTCGACATGTACTGCAACAACAACGCAGGTGAGACGTCCGCGGCGGACCTCGCACGCCGGGGTGTGGGTGCTTGAAGAGCTTGTGAGACAATCGTACTGGTCAGTGCGAGAGTCGTGTAGTGATGTAACCTGTTCGCTTCGCTGTTCGAAATCAGCATTGTGGAGAGTCGCCAGAGACCTAATCAGCTCCCGGTCGCGTTTCCCTGAATGAGACGTTCTGGGGCACAACGTTCGCTGCTGTGTGCTCCCCGCCTCTGCATCACCAGTGGAGGAGTATGCCTCATCTTCACCGATGGTCGACAGAAACGGCGCTGCATGTGGCGGTGCGCTCTCGACAACACGCCATTGTCGCTCTCCTGCTGGCTGCCGGCGCCAACGCCAACCTCAACATGTACCTCAGCACCGACCTCAACACCGAGCAGGAGGGCACTGATACTTCTATGGTCTTCACCGGTGAGTTCATGGATCAGAGGAGAACTGGGGCGTGGAGGATTTCCGGCGGCCAAATCGTATATTTGTGATGCTGGTCCGCTGGATGGTTTTCGTATGTGATTGGTTTTTTATTGTCTTTGTGTCCTTTAAGCCACATTTAAATCAAGTAAGATTTTTCATTTTCGTTGAAGAATTGGTGTCTCTGTTCGTCCCAAGCATTTGGCATCACTCAATTTTCCCCGATGATGGCCGAGTTCTGAGAACTCGGTGATACTTGCAGTGATCTGCCGTTATTACTTCACATCAGAGCTGCCTGTCACGCCCAGTGATAACCTAGCCAGTGTACCACTACCACTCTGAGACCTGATGTGACCTGCCGCCCGCCGCAGGCTCCACGGCGCTGGTGGAGGCGTGTCGGAACCGCGATCTGCAGATGATCGACCTGCTGTTGAAGCACGGAGCGCGTGACGACCAGTGCAAGGCGCTGTACGTGGCCTGCCGCTCCGCCGACGAGGCGGTGGTCTCCCGCCTGCTGGCCCTCCGCGCTCACGTCGACCCCGATCACAAGGTAGTGAGTGCCACCGTGTGGCTCACAATTATGGGGTAAGAGGGGTGAATTTGAGGAGGGTAACTACTGCGGCCTTCGCTCTTACACCTGCCTGGAAGGATAAAGCGAGGATCACAGTATATTATTGAACTTTTTTAATGAAGATGAGACACTGGGGCGTCTTTATCGATATAATAGTTGGACGCGGTGTCTGTGCACTGACCCCGTCCCGCCCGGTCTGCGGCAGGTTCACCCGCGGCCCGGCGGCGCCGGTCCCGCCTGCTACGTCCCAGTGATGGTGAACTGGCACGGCCAGCGATGTCTGAAGAACCTGCGACAGTCCTGGCTCACCGACGCCGCCCAGAGGATCAACCCCAAACTGCGGCTGGTCCGGCAGCCGGCGGTGGCGCTGGCCTGCATCACCCGGCTGGACGTCAGGTGAGGACATGGGGGTCACCCGGCTGGACGTGAGGTGAGGGCCGGGGATCACCCGGCTGGACGTCAGGTGAGGGCAGGGGGATCACTCGGATGGACGTGAGGTGAGGATCACCCGGCTGGACGTCAGGTGAGGACAGGGCTGACGTCTCCGGCCTGCATCACCCGCCTGGGCGTCAGGCGGTAGACTGGTTGGGTTAGGGGATACTGCCTGATAAGCTATCAAGTGGCGGTACTGTGTATATGTAATATCCACAGGCTGGTACATTTGTCCTCAATCTTTGAGCAGTCTCCCTCGTCCCGTTACAGCTGTGGATGTGTGGTCTGACCAGCTGGACGTGTCGGCAGCAATAACGCGCTGTCGGAGCTGCCTGAGGCCGTGTTCGGCCTGTGGTCCCTGCGGTATCTGTCGGCGGCGCAAAACAAGATCGAGTACCTGCGCTTCCCAGCCGACCGCGACCCGCAGAACACGCTACCAGTCCTGGAGGAGCTTTACCTCCAGGTCAGTGACTCCTGACTTGTTACCAGATCGGGACCTGTAAAACACGCTACCGGTCCTGGAGAAGCTTTACCTCAAGGTTAATGTTTCCTACCCTCCCTTGACTTAAAATATACTCTTGAGACAGATCGCAGAGAACCGTGCCTCTGTGGAGTTATCTCTACTTTGGCGCTGTTTCAGGAGAACCGTCTGGAGAAGGTGGGCGACTTTCTGTTCGGGCTGCCACGTCTCTCTCACCTCGATCTGAGCAACAACAAGCTGCAGTCGCTGCCGTTCGCCATGTGGAGCTCGCCGTGCCTGAAGGAGTTGAACGTGTCGCTGAACCTGCTGTCCGAGCTCCCTCTCAGCGGCGGGGTCGCCGTGGACACCACCACCCTCAGGCCGGCGACTGAGGTGGCGCGGCCCAAGACTGTACCCTCCGCCGCCCGCAACCCGCAGTAAGGCTCTGGGTGGGACGGATGGGGGGCTCACAGTGATATATATATATATATATATATATATATATATATATATATATATATTAATGTTCGAATATTTCGGAAGAAGTCGTTCTTTTATACAAGCTTCGTTGAATATTACAGCTTCTTTGGCGTTGATAAGTTTCTTCGTGGTCGACTCGAGTTTTCGTATTAGGCTTCGGTCATTCTCGTCATACTGGTGTAAAACATTAGAAAAAGACATAATTCGACGTTTCGTCTTACGTAAGACATATTCATGTTATTTTGACACTACAAGTTTCAAGTTACATAATAATCCGTTATACTTAGCATTGAGTTCTTTAACCTCGCTCTCGAGCTGATCGATAAGCTTTTTCTTATCAGAAAGTTGTCTAGAGGTTAACCTAAACCTAAAATCGGCCACGAATCTTGCCTGCTGTACTTCCTCGTTGTGTATATTAATGTTCGAATATTTCGGAAGAAGTCGTTCTTTTATACAAGCTTCGTTGAATATTACAGCTTCTTTGGCGTTGATAAGTTTCTTCGTGGTCGACTCGAGTTTTCGTATTAGGCTTCGGTCATTCTCGTCATACTGGTGTAAAACATTAGAAAAAGACATAATTCGACGTTTCGTCTTACGTAAGACATATTCATGACTTCTTCCGAAATATTCGAACATTAAAATACACAACGAGGAAGTACAGCAGGCAAGATTCGTGGCCGATTTTAGGTTTAGGTTAACCTCTAGACAACTTTCTGATAAGAAAAAGCTTATCGATCAGCTCGAGAGCGAGGTTAAAGAACTCAATGCTAAGTATAACGGATTATTATGTAACTTGAAACTTGTAGTGTCAAAATAACATGAATATGTCTTACGTAAGACGAAACGTCGAATTATGTCTTTTTTTAATGTTTAACACCAGTATGACGAGAATGACCGAAGCCTAATACGAAAACTCGAGTCGACCACGAAGAAACTTATCAACGCCAAAGAAGCTGTAATATTCAACGAAGCTTGTATAAAAGAACGACTTCTTCCGAAATATTCGAACATTAATATACACAACGAGGAAGTACAGCAGGCAAGATTCGTGGCCGATTTTAGGTTTAGGTTAACCTCTAGACAACTTTCTGATAAGAAAAAGCTTATCGATCAGCTCGAGAGCGAGGTTAAAGAACTCAATGCTAAGTATAACGGATTATTATGTAACTTGAAACTTGTAGTGTCAAAATAACATGAATATGTCTTACGTAAGACGAAACGTCGAATTATGTCTTTTTCTAATATTTTACACCAGTATGACGAGAATGACCGAAGCCTAATACGAAAACTCGAGTCGACCACGAAGAAACTTATCAACGCCAAAGAAGCTGTAATATTCAACGAAGCTTATATATATATATATATATATATATATATATATATATATATATATATACGTAATGAAGCATTTGTCATGAGCAAAACACAAATTGATGTGCCCGTTATTCAACGAGTGTTTTATTTTTACCGACCGTCGAAGGTTGACATGTCATGTCTTCTCATCTCGTTGTTGACATGTTGACATGTCTTTTCATCTCGTTTTATTGCTACGCGACTGATCATGAGTTATTGGCCGAAGTTCTGGCACGTTTTTAGAGTGGTATATTTATGTGCCCGTGTTCTGTGCGTGAGACACGCTTTGGTCCGGCTACAGGCTCGTCTCGCTGAGGGCCGGCCGCAAGCCGCGCTCTTCCAGCGAAGACCGCACTCGACTGCGACACTCGGTGGTGAGTAATGCGGAGGAGGGGGAGCTGAAGGCGGCACTGATATTTGACGTTCAGAATGATGCTAGGAAAGGGCTTTACCTAACTTTACTTGCGGTTCTAGTTGAAGTTGAGAGCTATTTAGTTAATGATTTGGCATTAATGTGGGACGATTTATCTGAGTGGGAGCTGTATGACCTGAAAGCTTTTGCGCCTTGAAGCCAAGATAACTTTCTGAATATGCTATTGCCGGCTAAGGGCTTTGTCGACCGTTTGCTGTCATCCTTTGTCACTAGGCTTGAAAGTTGTCCCTCTGTCCGTGCCGCTGTTTCAGTGTGCTGAGTCCCTGCCGTTACCACGGGTTCAGTGCTGTGTATCTGCCGTGACCACTGGTTCAGTGCTGAGTCCCTGCCGTTATCAGGGGTTCAGTGCTGTGTCCCTGCAGTGACCGCTGGTTCAGTGCTCAGTCCCTGCCGTTACCACGGGTTCAGTGCTCAGTCCCTGCCGTTACCACGGGTTCAGTGCTGTGTATCTGCCGTGACCACGGGTTCAGTGCTGAGTCCCTGCCGTCACCACGGGTTCAGTGCTGAGTCCCTGCCGTCACCACGGGTTCAGTGCTGAGTCCCTGCCGTTACCACGGGTTCAGTGCTCAGTCCCTGCCGTTACCACGGGTTCAGTGCTCAGTCCCTGCCGTTACCACGGGTTCAGTGCTGAGTCCCTGCCGTTACCACGGGTTCAGTGCTGAGTCCCTGCCGTTACCACGGGTTCAGTGCTGAGTCCCTGCCGTTACCCACGGGTTCAGTGCTGAGTCCCTGCCGTTACCACGGGTTCAGTGCTGAGTCCCTGCCGTTACCACGGGTTCAGTGCTCAGTCCCTGCCGTTACCACGGGTTCAGTGCTCAGTCCCTGCCGTTACCACGGGTTCCAGTGCTGTGTATCTGCCGTGACCACGGGTTCAGTGCTGAGTCCCTGCCGTCACCACGGGTTCAGTGCTGAGTCCCTGCCGTGACCCACGGGTTCAGTGCTGAGTCCCTGCCGTTACCACGGGTTCAGTGCTGTGTATCTGCCGTTACCACGGGTTCAGTGCTCAGTCCCTGCCGTTACCACGGGTTCAGTGCTGAGTCCCTGCCGTGACCACGGGTTCAGTGCTGAGTCCCTGCCGTTACCACGGGTTCAGTGCTCAGTCCCTGCCGTTACCACGGGTTCAGTGCTCAGTCCCTGCCGTTACCACGGGTTCAGTGCTGTGTATCTGCCGTTACCACGGGTTCAGTGCTCAGTCCCTGCCGTTACCACGGGTTCAGTGCTGAGTCCCTGCCGTGACCACGGGGTTCAGTGCTGAGTCCCTGCCGTTACCACGGGTTCAGTGCTCAGTCCCTGCCGTTACCACGGGTTCAGTGCTGTGTATCTGCCGTGACCACGGGTTCAGTGCTGAGTCCCTGCCGTCACCACGGGTTCAGTGCTGAGTCCCTGCCGTTACCACGGGTTCAGTGCTCAGTCCCTGCCGTTACCACGGGTTCAGTGCTGAGTCCCTGCCGTTACCACGGGTTCAGTGCTGAGTCCCTGCCGTTACCACGGGTTCAGTGCTGAGTCCCTGCCGTTACCACGGGTTCAGTGCTCAGTCCCTGCCGTTACCACGGGTTCAGTGCTCAGTCCCTGCCGTTACCACGGGTTCAGTGCTCAGTCCCTGCCGTTACCACGGGTTCAGTGCTGTGTATCTGCCGTGACCACGGGTTCAGTGCTGAGTCCCTGCCGTCACCACGGGTTCAGTGCTGAGTCCCTGCCGTTACCACGGGTTCAGTGCTCAGTCCCTGCCGTTACCACGGGTTCAGTGCTCAGTCCCTGCCGTTACCACGGGTTCAGTGCTGAGTCCCTGCCGTTACCACGGGTTCAGTGCTCAGTCCCTGCCGTTACCACGGGTTCAGTGCTGTGTATCTGCCGTTACCACTGGTTCAGTGCTGAGTCCCTGCCGTCACCACGGGTTCAGTGCTGAGTCCCTGCCGTGACCGCTGGTTCAGTGCTCTGACTTGTGTCTATCGTATGGCCTGTAGCCGCTGATACTTGTCGTGACGGCCTGTTCGGTGCTGTGACGGCCGTGCGTCTGCCGCAGCCGGTGACGGGCCGGACGCAGCGGCACCGCTCCCAGTCGCGACAGAGAGACCAGGTGGGACTGGCGGCGCTGACACCCGGCCAGCCGCCGGCCTCAGGCACCGACCCCGCCTCCGGCGCCCTCCACCGCAGCCAGATCACACTCACCGCCGCCCTCAAGTAAGTCACAACACCCTCACCGCGGCACTCAAGTAAGTCACAGTACCCTCACCGCCGCCCCTCAAGTAAGTCACAACACCCTCACCGCGGCACTCAAGTAAGTCACAGTACCCTCACCGCCGCCCCTCAAGTAAGTGGGAGCGCCCTCACCGTGGTACTCAAGTAAGTCACAGCACTCTCACCGCCGCCCTCAAGTAAGTGGGAGCGCCCTCATCGCCGCTCTCAAGTAAGTGGGAGCGCCCTCACCGCGGCACTCAAGTAAGTCACGGCACCCTCACTGCGGCACTCAAGTAAGTCACAGCACCCTCACCGCCGCCCTCAAGTAAGTCACAGCACTCACCGCCGCCCTCAAGGGTAAATGGGAGCGCCCTTACCGCGGCACTCAAGTAAGTAACCGCACCCTCACCGCGGCACTCATGTAAATCACAGCACCCTCACCGCCGCCCTCAAGTTTCTTAGACCACCGCCACTGCGGTACCCGAGTAAGTCAGAGCACCGTCAACATTGCACTCAAGCAAGTGAAAGTCATAACTCCCTTGAATAGTACCAAGATCAATTTGCTCCTTGTTTCATGTGCTCCATCTCACATTACCCTATATGCTCACAGCTGTTGGCACGGTGCCAGCAACATCTGCTGGTCTTCATTCGTGCATGCCGTACTGTGAGCGTGCTCCACCGTGACTGAGGGCGCTGTGAGCGTGTTCCGCCGTGACTGAGGGCGCCGTGCCGTGCTTTGGGCGTGCTCGGCCGTGACTGACGGCGCCATGTCGGGCTGTGGGCGTGCTCGGCCGTGGCTGACGGTGCTGTGCCGTGCCGTGCAGACAGCGGGAGGTGCACCACCACACGGTGTGGCACGGTCGACTGGAGGTGACGGACCAGGGCCCGGCGTCCCAGCTGGGCTACCAGGAGCAGGCCTGCTCGCGACTCCACTCGCTGATCCTGGCTCACAACCGGTTCAGTCGCCTGCCCACGGGACTGGCCTGTCTGGCCGTCAGCCTCACCCGCCTCAACCTCGCCTACAACTGGTCAGTGAGGCCGCCCGCTGTGTCCTGGTAACTGCCTTTCCTCATAACTTGGTAATTTTCTTCCACACTGTTCTCTTGTGCCTACATCAGGGAGAAGCACATATTTCAAATCTTCTGCCTACACATAAGATGATTTCTTCATGTATCCGGATGTGTTTTTGACCAATGCTTTCTCGATTATTGGCTGTCTGTACCAGCTGACGTCGACGTTCCGTTCCCGGCGGCAGTCTGACCGACCTGGGCTCCGTGAGTGACTTCCCGGCCAGTCTGAAGCAGCTGGACGCGTCGCATAACCAGATCTCGCAGTGGCCGGAGGCGGCCCACTTCTGGCTGACGGACGGCATGGACGTGCTGGGAGAGCTGAGCGGCCAGAGGCGCTGCCACGCCGCCGGCGACACCAACAAGTACATCGTCAGCGTGCCCGGTGAGTGAGCAGTCCGTCTTTTGGGCGACCGGTGGTAAGCCGGCATCCTAGTAAAGCTATTGCAATTCGGTTTTTGGCATCGAAGTCTCACTAAAGGCCTCAATGGCTTAAATATCAGTGGAATCAGCCAAACCAACTGTATAATCGATCCCTGACAAAATCAATTACATTGAAGGGAAACCTTTTATGAAATTACTAGTGTTGCATAAATTCATTGTTTTAACCAACTGCCTAGAACCAATTTGGTGTTATCCAAACAATATCTAGATTGTTACAGTTTCAGGTACTGTAAAGCACCAGCTGTACGTGTCTGAAAGTACCTCAGAAGAGCCTGTCCCCCTGTCTTCGCTGGTCACTTTGCTGTCTCTGGCTGCCACTGAGCTGATCCTGACCTCGCCATCAGGAGGAGACGCGGCCGGCCCGGCGGCTCAGACCTGTGTCCCCCTGTGCCGCTGAGCTGATCCTGACCTCGCCATCAGGAGGAGACGCGGCCGGCCCGGCGGCTCAGACCTGTGCCCCCTGTGCCACTGAGCTGATCCTGACCTCGCCATCAGGAGGAGACGCGGCCGGCCCGGCGGCTCAGACCTGTGTCCCCCTGTGCCGCTGAGCTGATCCTGACCTCACCATCAGGCGGGGACGCGGCCGGCCCGGCGGCTCAGACCTGTGTCCCCCCTGTGCCGCTGAGCTGACCCTGACCTCACCATCAGGCGGGGACGCGGCGGGCCCGGCGGCTCAGACCTGCGTCCACCGGAGGCACCGCCGGTTCGAGACGCTGCGGACCCTGGTGCTGGCCGACAACCAGCTGTCTGAGGTGGAGCTCAACGAACCGCAGCCCGACATCGACGACCTGGCGGTGAGCTGGCACGGGGGCTCAGGTGGTCACTACTGGCTCAGGTGGTCACTACTGGCTCAGGTGGTCACTACTGGCTCAGGTGGTCACTACTGGATCAGGTGGTCACTACTGGCTCAGGTGGTCACTACTGGATCAGGTGGTCACTACTGGCTCAGGTGGTCACTACTGGCTCAGGTGGTCACTACTGGCTCAGGTGGTCACTTCTGGCTCAGGTGGTCACTACTGGCTCAGGTGGTCACTACTGGCTCAGGTGGTCACTACTGGCACGGGGTGGGCTATTCATTCTTCAAATTGTCTTATCTGGTGCGTTGTTTTAGCCTGGTTGCAGAAGACACGGGAGGGAAGTGTGAATTTTGCAGCAGCATTATCTTCGTGTTTCTGTGCACATCGATGCAATATTTGGACTCGCCAGTGTTTTTATTTCACTTCTGTACACTGGTGCTGGTTGTAACGGAAGCAATCGCGGGTCTTACCTTAGCAAGTAAAACTTTGTACCGTTTAAAAGGGAATATGGTGTACCGTTTAAAAGGGAACGTGGCACCCTTACAATCTGGGTTGAACTGAGATAGCCATGTTATAGACTATGACGAAAACCCCAGCTTTGGCATTTGATTTGTCCCAGAACTCGCTGATATTGAGTCGAAAGTTCGATATCGTCCGGTTAGAGCGGACAGCGACCCTGCACCAGCCCTGCGCGGGTCCAGGGTTGCGCTGTCCTCACCACTGACGGTTCTACTCCCTCGGCAGGCGGCGGCGCGGCGGGAGCGGGCCCGACTCATGTTCCCCAACCTCTCCATGCTGGACCTGAGCAACAACCGGCTGCACGTGATTCCGCCCTCCATCCACGAGCTCTCCAACCTCTCCGTCCTCAACATCAGCGGCAACCAGGGTACGTCGCGGCGCGACCAGCGGCGCAGGCTGCGGTGGGTGGAAAACTGTTGAGATGGACGCCGTCAGGTCATAGCAGAGCGTGCCCGGTCTGAATGCAGCCAAGTAGGATTATGGTGTATCATAGCTGCACCCACCGCTGTGCAGAGGTGCACCCAGCGCCGGTCAAGAGGTGTAAGTTTATCGGTACAGGCTATCCGCTTGGGAGAGATATCTATTGAGCTGAGTTGTGTAACCAAGTGTCATTTCAATGAGGCTTTGCGATTGCCCCGCGTGAGCTTGTTTTCCGGCGTTGCGCCACATTGAGTGGCCCGCGCGTCGCCGCAGACATCAGCGAGCTGCCGCCTCAGATGGGCCTGCTGAACCGGCTGTGGAACCTCAACACCCGCGGATGTTCGCTGCAGGAGCCGCTCAAAACCATGATCGACTCCAACAAGTACAAAACCATGGACGTCATCGGTTATCTCAAGGTAGGTGTTAGCTGAGTCGGGCGCGAACATCATTTTGCTGCTAGGTTGGTAGGTTAACTTGTCATACCCAGGTCTGGTCATGTTTGACACGGTGTTGCCTTTTGCCGAGTTTCCTGGAATTGTTGTGAAAATGTGTTACTGAATTCTCCATTCGATTCATTTTTTTATGTTGTTGTTGATGATGATGATGATGATGATGATGATGATGATGATGATGATGATGATGATGATGATGATGATGATGATGATGATGATGATGATGATGATGATGATGATGATGATGATGATGATGATGATGATGATGATGATGATGATGATGATGATGATGATGATGATGATGATGATGATGATGATGATGATGATGATGATGATGATGATGATGATGATGATGATGATGATGATGATGATGATGATGATGATGATGATGATGATGATGATGATGATGATGATGATGATGATGATGATGATGATGATGATGATGATGATGGTGATGATGCTTCAGTCGGTGCTGGAGGACGCCCGGCCGTACGCTCGGATGAAGCTCATGATTGTCGGGGTGCAGGGGATTGGGAAGACCTCCCTGCTGGAGCAGCTCAGGGCTGAGGGTACCGGCTCCTACAAAAAACGCCCGCCGGAGGTCAGACTCTGTTTCTGACTGTGATGTCTCGCCTGGCAGTGGGTCGGATATGAGTCTAACGGCGTGTTTTAGTAGGTGTGAATGTATCAGCTTATTGGTAATGATTTAAAGCAAATCCCAAGGTCTTGGAAAATTACTTGTATATATACAATTTTATTTGTCTTTGAAAAACCCTGTATATTTAACTGCTCAGATGATATTTTTTAACCTTTTTCGGAATGGTGCTTTCTTTGCTATAGTGATTAATCGTATGTCGATTCGTTTTTTTAAGTGGAGTTGAACAGGATATGATTGAAGATGGGCGTGCTGCCACTTTCAGCTCGCGGTCCTTGTTTATCTGTGGTCGGAAGCTCACCAGTGACGGAGTTTTGCTTCTTGTCTCGCTCGCTGCAGCACTGGGCGAAACGAATGGGCAACAAGAACATCAACCTGAAAACGCCGGCGGGCACCACGCTGAGCACGGTGGGCGTGGACATCGGAGACTGGATCTACGAGAAGAGGATACGCGGCCACAGCTCGCACGGACCCGTCACCTTCCGGTCAGTGCTGCCGCTCTGTTCGACCCGCCTGGCGCACCGCCGCTCTGTCCCAAGGCTCTGTCCGACCCGCCCGGCGCACTGCCGCTCTGTCCCAAGGCTCTGTCCTAACCAGCCGGCGCACCGCCGCTCTGTCCTACCCATCCGGCGCACCGCCGCTGTGTGCTACCCGCCCGGCGCTGCCGCTCTGTCCCAAGGCTCTGTCCTAACCAGCCGGCGCACCGCCGCTCTGTGCTACCCGCCCGGCGCTGCCGCTCTGTCCCAAGGCTCTGTCCTACTCACCCGGCACACTGCCGCTCTGTCCTACCCGCCCGGCGCTGCCGCTCTGTCCCAAGGCTCTGTCCTACCCACCCGGCGCACTGCCGCTCTGTCCCTACCCGCCCGGCGCTGCCGCTCTGTCCCAAGGCTCTGTCCTACCCACCCGGCGCACCGCCGCTCTTGTATTACGAGGTTGACAATTCAGAGAGTTGTAGCAAGGGCTCTGTAACCTTGGGCTGCGATATGGAAGCATACGCTTTTACACGCACGCATTGGGGAAACACGTAGAATGTCATGTTGTACCGGACGATCTTTAGTGTAGTTTTGTTTGCTGTATATTGTGTGTGTGTGATGGCCGCCTGTGACCGGGCTGGTGTCGGACAGCACGTGGGACTTTGGCGGACAGCGGGAGTACTACGCCACACACCAGTACTTCCTGTCGCGCCGCAGTCTCTACCTGGTGGTGTGGCGCATTCCGGACGGCCAGAAGGGCGTCAACAACATCCAGCAGTGGCTGGTCAACATACAGGTGGGTTCTTCTGTCGCCTCTCCCACAGGTGGAGACGAATGCCAGGGGCTAAACGTCCCTGGGTCGAAGTCAAAAGGCATGTATGCACCCACTGATATTTTACTTAAATGTGGCAAAATGCTATCAAAGATGAATGAAAACTTCTTACGCGGTTTGTGGAACAGGCCCTCTTGCCGCTGTCATTAGGCTATAGCGAACGCAAGGAGTATCAGTACATGTTGTTCACTGTTTAGGCAGCCGCTGGTCCTCACCTTATTTATTCACTGCTGTTGAAGGCTGGGAGGTTTTCCTCACGCTCTGCGTCTGTCTGACCGCAGGCACGCGCCCCCAACTCGCCGGTAATTATCGTGGGCACGCACTACGACGTCATCAGGGACAAGTACCCGCCCAACTACTGCGAGGACCTGCAGCAGCTCATCAGGGACCGGTGAGACCGAGCAGGCCCCTGCGGTCTGCAGGCTCTAACAGGTTTCACGGTGCAGCAAAGATTTGGATTTTTGAAAAAATGTATAAAAAACTTGTAACAGTATGTATCAAGCAATCAATTCGGTAAAAGTTTATGTCTTGATCTTGCTGATCAAAACCGCGCAAGCAGCCTGATGTTTATTGTTTAATGGGTAGGTAATATTCTGCCGCATATCTGTTTTGTACACAGATGAACCGGGGGAGGAGGGGGGCGTAAAGTCCGGTCCTTGGGGTTTCGTGTCTTACCCTCTTCTCTTCGCAGTAGTCATAATGCTACTTGGGCTATCGTACCACCCGCTCTCCCTCTCTATTCCGCGACACGGCCGCTACCTGCTTTCAGACGTCCCATTGAGACCAGCCTAGGGTAATTCTCCAGATGTCGTAGACGACAGTTGTGTCTGAGTTGGTTGTGCGTTCTACAGGGGCGAATCAAAGGCGTGGTTGGTTATGCGACATGATCTTGACCTCAAGTGACGTCTGTTTGACCTCGGCACAGGTTCATTAACCTGGTGGACGCCGACAAGTGCGGGTTGCCGCGGGTGCTGGACACCATCGAGGTCAGCTGTAAGACCCGCCACAACATCAGGCTGCTCTGTAACCTCGTCTACGACACCGTCTACAGTCTCAAGTCGCCCGGTACGTCCCACCTTCTTCACTGTGTTCACCTTCTTCACTGAAGTGTTAACATGTTGACATCGGAGGGCTGTGTGTCTCGAATGTGCGGATTTTATTCCGGTTTACCATGACAGCGCGCTCTCATCGAAAATCTGTCATTGTTTGGATGTGTATGTACTAAAATTATACAGAGGTGCGTCAGTCGGAGATGGGTGGTGCGGGGCTCGTTGGAAACAGGGCGTGACTGATCGGTGACGCGTTTCCGGCTGGTTTGAAACGTCGCCGTAAGAGGGACTCTGTGGTGGTCGGGCAGGGAGTAAGGAGCGCCTGCTGGAACAGAGGATCCCAGCCACCTACCTGGCGCTGGAGGACGTCATCACCTACCTGGCCGCCGAGAGACACTTCCAGGGTACGCCGCCGCCCAGCGTAGTCTGCCGTAGCTACTGTCTGCAGTGCTGTACCTCTGGTCTTTAAGCTATCAGTGAGCTTTTGTAAGGTTTACTAAGGTGACCACGCCAAAATCCATCCAGCCGAAATGTGTGCATTGCAGGATGGAGCTCAGGTGGCAGAGCGTGAGCTGCGCGGTGGTCGGTGTGGTTAGCCACCTGGGTCTGTATTGGGCCGATAGTCAGCCGTTCGGCGGCGTCTCGCGACCTTAGGTCGTGACCCAGCCCTAAGCTATCACTCTGGATCGTGACGCGTACAAGGCGGAATGGTAACCCATGATCCCAGTTCGTAACCCAGTTGCTACCTATGACCCCAAGTCGTGACTGAGTGCCAACATATGACCCCAGGTCGTGACCCAGTGCCTACCTTGCCCCAGGTCGTGACCCGGTGCCTACCTATACCCCAGGTCGTGACCCATCGCTTACCTATGACTCAGGTTGTGACCCGGTGCCAACCTCTGACCCCAGGTCGTGACCCGGTGCCAACCTCTGACCCCAGGTCGTGACCCGGTGCTGACTGGGGAACAGTACCGCGCGCTGGTCACGCGGGAGATGTCTGCGCGGTTCGACCTCCACTTCCGGGACGTGGCCGAACTGAACCAGGCCACCGCGTTTCTGCACGAGAACGGTACACTTACTGGTCGGATACGTCATGTCCTGTGTCTCTGTGTCGAATATCACAATGTTGTAGGACGTGCTCCTTCACTGATTGGTAGAGTGCTGTGGAGGATGCTCACAGGACTGCTATGTTTGGGGTTGCTGGGAGCGCCCTGAAACACCAATACACAGGCGGGAGCGGCATGCTCAGTCGTGTCCTGTACCGCCAGGCGTGGTTCTGCACTACGACGACGCCACTCTGAAGGACCTGTACTTCCTGGACCCGCAGTGGCTGTGCGACATGCTCGCCCACGTGGTCACCGTCAGGGGAGATCAACCCGTTCGCCAGGAACGGTGGGTACCGCCGGCGGCTGCCGTGCTGCAAATGTCTGAGACGCCTCTCCGTGTCCTCTGGTCAGGTTTGACCGGGGCATGGCCAAAGGTGGTACCGACAATCGATTATAGACACTGGTACAGCTCACCTTGGGTTAGGAGACTAAATATGCTCGACGTATGTGTTTGATGTCATGGATATGAGGATCTCATATCCATGACATCAAACACATACGTCGAGTATATTTATTTTTCCTAACCCGGGGTGAGCTGTACCATTGTCTCATATGGTCTGTTCTCGATTTTAGTAGGTTTTTTAAGGTGCGCAATCTGCTCACTTTTCAGTATGCGATGGTGAGAAATGGCCGAGGAGAATCCAACGCGAACGTAAATCACTTCATCCGCACAAAAACACTGGGTTGTTCCTGATTCTGTGTGTGCGTGTTTTTCCAGGCGTGATGCGTCTGGAGGATCTGGCGCTGGTGTTCAAGTCGTCCACGTGCGCGCCGGCCGACGCCAAGTCCTACATCATCTCGCTGCTGGACAAGTTCGAGGTGGCGGTGACCTGGGACAGCCGCACGCTGCTGATCCCCAGCCTGCTGCCTAGCGAGGAGATGCTGCGCGGCGGCGTGCCCGGCATGGACGTTAGGGTAAAGGTCAGAGGTCACGGCACGGGCCGAGGGCGCGCCGCGCACGGTGGCGCCGCCTGCCGCGCTGAGCCGGCTACTGTCCACCCCACCCGAGCCGCTGCCGTGGAGTAGCTGTACAGTGACGGTGAAGAGATGCTGGCTCATAATGGGTACAATCAATTTGTACGAATTATTGGCTGTCATGACTGTCTAACGAGATTTCGCGTTCGGAAACCTCACCGTAATTGTATTGTTCGTAGCATTGATAAAACTAAGACTTCCAATACAACGTAACAATTAGAACCGAAACAATTTGCCAAACAATTAAATCACCAGCCAGAAGGCCCATTCAGTACCACACTGTTATATAGGTTGGCCTGCAGCCCCGGTTCACCGCCTAACACCGTGCAGTAGCCCAGTGACTAACCTGACCCCGGCCTCCGTCTGCCGGGGACGCCCTGACCGCCCCGACTCTACCCTCCCCTCACCCCACCCGCGGCTCAGTGGCGGCGGGCGCAGAGCCGCCGGACGGGCGCGCCCCATCCTCGCCCCGAGACCTCCCGCGTGCATGGCCGCTGCGGAGCGGAGCAGTCTGTATTGTAAAGCTGCTTGTGTGTTGTGGGGCTTTGTTATTGAACATTATTGCTTAAGCATGTTTGTCGTTAATTGTGTGATTTTTCGTAGTGCAGCGTCTATAGTTTTCACTTGAGTTTTATAAAATAGTTTTTATTCGCTTTCACAAACGGAAAGTGAATAAAACCTCCCATTGAACGAATTTTCAGTTTGTTTCGATGAGTAGATATTCAAAATTTTCTTTCTTTCTTCATAGGTTCTTTTATAAGTTGTTTTTGTTTTTCTTGTTACATGGGTGCTCTATGTGAAGACATATCTGTGAATTCATTCAGTGCCTCCGGGCCTGTGAAAGGGATTACCTGATAAATTGGTGGAGTCTCGGCAAAAAGTTTTAACTTATCGATTGATTATCGATTTTTCGATTTCTTACCTATTTTTTGCTTATCGGTCGATCACATGGTTTTATTTTTTCGTTCGTCATTTGATTATTTACGGAGCTGAGTTGGAGCCATTTTTGTTGCTTGATCGAGTAAAAATGATAAGGCTGTCTCACAACCTTATCATTGGTGTTCGCCGTCTTGTCCGGAAATCCGGCTTGCCCTACCTCCGGTGTGCCGGGTTTGACGGCGCTGCTGTGTGGGACAGATTCCAGTGCGGTCACGGGGCCGCGCTCTCCGGAAGAAGTCGCACCCGGCGCCTGCCGCCAAGGAGGCGGGTACAGAGGCCGTCTCACCGGTACCCGCCATGGGCGACGGCACCGAAACACTCACAGGTACGCCACAGGGTCAGAGGCCGTCTCACCGGTACCTGCCATGGGCGACGGCACCGAAACACTCACAGGTACGCCGCAGAGGAGGTGTGGTGGAGGCCGCACTGTACCGCCAGGGCGACGGCACAAACACTACGGCGCCGCAGGGAGAGTAGGCTCTACTTTACGCCTGGGCGACGGCACGAAACACTCACAGGTACGCCGCAGAGGAGAGTGTGGTGCAGAGGCCGTCTCACTGGTACCCGCCATGGGCGACGGTGACGCAGACGCGTGTTATCTCTGCTCCGTGACGACTGACCTCACGACGCTGTCGTGTCTGGCGTACTCGGCCCTCTCTCCCACTGCGGCTTCTGGCCACCTTTCCCCGCAGACACGTGTTATCTCTGCCCCGTAATGACTGATCTTAAGACGCTGAAGTGCCTCCAAAACACCGACCAACCAACTCTCCTCCCCCTCTCCTCAAAGATGCGGGTATGTGTACGGTGAAGTCGGACCTCTCCCCTCTGTCGCAACAGACGTGGATCTATGCACGGTGCCGTCTGACCTCTCCCCCGCCCCCTCTCCCAGCAGACACGGACGAGGATCTATGCACGGTGCCGTCTGACCTCTCCCCCGCCCCCTCTCCCAGCAGACACGGACGAGGATCTATGCACGGTGCCGTCTGACCTCTCCCCCGCCCCTCTCCCAGCAGACACGGACGAGGATCTATGCACGGTGCCGTCTGACCTCTCCCCGCCCCCTCTCCCAGCAGACACGGACGAGGATCTATGCACGGTGCCGTCTGACCTCTCCCCCGCCCCCTCTCCCAGCAGACACGGACGAGGATCTATGCACGGTGCCGTCTGACCTCTCCCCCGCCCCCTCTCCCAGCAGACACGGACGAGGATCTATGCACGGTGCCGTCTGACCTCTCCCCCGCCCCCTCTCCCAGCAGACACGGACGAGGATCTATGCACGGTGCCGTCTGACCTCTCCCCCGCCCCCTCTCCCAGCAGACACGGACGTGGATCTATGCACGGTGCCGTCTGACCTCTCCCCGCCCCCTCTCCCAGCAGACACGGACGAGGATCTATGCACGGTGCCGTCTGACCTCTCCCCCGCCCCCTCTCCCAGCAGACACGGACGTGGATCTATGCACGGTGCCGTCTGACCTCTCCCCCGCCCCCTCTCCCAGCAGACACGGACGAGGATCTATGCACGGTGCCGTCTGACCTCTCCCCCGCCCCCTCTCCCAGCAGACACGGACGAGGATCTATGCACGGTGCCGTCTGACCTCTCCCCCGCCCCCTCTTTCTCTCAGCAGACGTCGGTCTGTGCACGGTGCCGTCTGACCTCTCCCCTGTCCCAGCAGACGCGGACGCGGGTCTTTGCACGGTGACGCGGCGGGCCGTGCCGCTGGCGGCCGTGCGCCGGCTGCTGCTGATGACGTACTTCCCGTCCGGCTTCTGGTCGCGCCTGCTGACGCGCCTGCTGGCTGACGACGTGATCGTGGACGTGATCCGAGCCTATTTCCTGGTGCCGCGCCAGGTGAGGGTCAGTACGACCGCTTCTGTGGCGTACGCGGGAGCCGCTCTGGTGTCGGTGCTGCCGTCTGTTTTGTTGTTTATGCTTTATGGCTCGTGGTGGCTTATGCTACCTAGCTGTGTGAGTAGTTGCTTCAACATGCTTGCTCGATCGTTTATTTGTCACGTGTTGCGTTGTGAGCTTGTAAGGCTGTGAGTGAAACGCTTTTTAACTTCCACGACTGGTTGAACGGGTGACTACTGGATGAGTTCCCAAACACCTAACTCGGCAGACTGGCCGCTCAACCGTGACCTCCTGAGTGTATTTAATTGCTTAATGTAGCTAACTCCAGCATCAGTGATCGATACTCTTATCCTATTAAACCATCAGTCGAATGTGGATGGTTCTGTACAAAACGGCCCAAAAGCAAATAATGCCTCCGTGCTTCAGCTGGCACCGCATGACCACGCTTGTTTATCAACGTTGCTTTGTCTGTACGAAATAATTTGCGTTTGTCGTTGGTTGATTTTATGTTGATCTGTCATAGGAATTACTTTTTTACACCATGTGTCAAGTTATGTACGATTAAACTTCTCACCCAATTAGTGCGAGTAAATGTCAGAGTTTTGAATGTGTCTGGAGTGTTCTGTTAAACGCGGGCAATTATTTGCCAGGTGGCAGAGCATTCTGGTGGATGTTTTTCTCTGAAATATTTGTTCTCTAAAGTGTTCAAACAACGATCTTCAAGCTTTCTAACAGTGCAGTCAACTTCGTCAGTCATCACTCTATAAGCTTGAGCCCTCACGCGATCGATAAATCACGTTATCTGCGTTTGGATGTGTAGAGAACAACCTTTGCCTATTACAGTTGAATTTTAATTACACCGTACAACCGTACCGGTGCCCCCCTACCACCCAGAAAAATATACACCACAACCACCTCCATAACGGTTTGCAATGAACCAAGAGGGAGCCGTGCTAAGCAAACACGGTAATTTTGTTTTTACATTTGCTCGCCTTACAAACTCCGTTACTACTATTAAACCGTCTTATATATATATATATATATATATATATATATATATATATATATATATATATATATATATATATATATATATATATATATATATATCGGTGCGTAACAATTTCACAGAATAATGACCAATTTATCCAACATTGCAACATAGCCCTACGCTGAGCACTCCACGAAAGATGTGTAGCAAAGAATATTTAACTTCTTTGCGTTTTACGAGCGACTGGATTCTTTATTTTAATTGACAGCCAAACACGCGTTTCTCCGTATGCCTTGCATACACCAGCACAACAATATCTCATGCGCTAATCCTCCTACTTCCTGTGTATTGCACTCGGATGTTAAATTCTCTTCTGGGTAGGTGGAACAGGGTGCGATGTCCTGGTACTCTCACGCGTGCGTCCCCCGTCCACAGTTGCAGCAGGACGCGGTGTTGTCCTCTGTATTGTCACACATGCGTCCCCACCGCAGTGCTGTCTTCTGTATTGTCACACGTGCGTCCCAACCGCAGTTGCAGCAGGACGCGGTGTTGTCCTCTGTATTGTCACACATGCGTCCCCACCGCAGTGCTGTCTTCTGTATTGTCACACGTGCGTCCCAACCGCAGGTGCAGCGGGACGCGGTGCTGTCCTCTGTGTTGTCACACGTGCGTCCCCACCGCAGGTGCAGCAGGACGCGGTGTTGTCCTCTGTATTGTCACACGTGCGTCCCCACCGCAGGTGCAGCAGGACGCGGTGCTGTCCTCTGTGTTGTCACACGTGCGTCCCCACCGCAGGTGCAGCAGGACGCGGTGTTGTCCTCTGTATTGTCACACATGCGTCCCCACCGCAGTGCTGTCTTCTGTATTGTCACACGTGCGTCCCAACCGCAGTTGCAGCAGGACGCGGTGTTGACCTCTGTATTGTCACACATGCGTCCCCACCGCAGTGCTGTCCTCTGTATTGTCACACGTGCGTCCCCACCGCAGGTGCAGGAGACGCGGTGCTGTCCTCTGTGTTGTCACACGTGCGTCCCCACCGCAGGTGGCAGGACGCGGTGTTGTCCTCTGTATTGTCACACATGCGTCCCACCGCAGTGCTGTCTTCTGTATTGTCACACGTGCGTCCCAACCGCAGTTGCAGCAGGACGCGGTGTTGACCTCTGTATTGTCACACATGCGTCCCCACCGCATGTGCTGTCCTCTGTATTGTCACACGTGCGTCCCCACCGCAGGTGCAGCAGGACGCGGTGCTGTCCTCTGTGTTGTCACACGTGCGTCCCCACCGCAGGTGCAGCAGGACGCGGTGCTGTCCTCTGTATTGTCACACGTGCGTCCCCACCGCAGGTGCAGCAGGACGCGGTGCTGTCCTCTGTGTTGTCACACGTGCGTCCCCACCGCAGGTGCAGCAGGACGCGGTGTTGTCCTCTGTATTGTCACACGTGCGTCCCCACCGCAGGTGCAGCAGGACGCGGTGTTGTCCTCTGTATTGTCACACGTGCGTCCCCCGGCCGCAGGTGCAGCAGGACGCGGTGCTGTCCTCTGTGTTGTCACACGTGCGTCCCTGGCCGCAGGTGCAGCAGGACGCGGTGCTGTCCTCTGTATTGTCACACGTGCGTCCCCACCGCAGGTGCAGCAGGACGCGGTGCTATCCTCTGTGTTGTCACACGTGCGTCCCCACCGCAGGTGCAGCAGGACGCGGTGTTGTCCTCTGTGTTGTCACACGTGCGTCCACCGGCCGCAGGTGCAGCAGGACGCAGTGCTGTCCTCTGTATTGTCACACTTGCGTCCTCACCGCAGGTGCAGCAGGACGCGGTGCTGTCCTCTGTATTGTCCACGTGCGTCCCACCGCAGGTGCAGCAGGACGCGGTGTTGTCCTCTGTATTGTCACACGTGCGTCCCCGGCCGCAGGTGCAGCAGGACGCGGTGCTGTCCTCTGTATTGTCACACTTGCGTCCTCACCGCAGGTGCAGCAGGACGCGGTGCTGTCCTCTGTGTTGTCACACGGGCGTCCCCACCGCAGGTGCAGCAGGACGCGGTGTTGTCCTCTGTATTGTCACACGTGCGTCCCCCGGCCGCAGGTGCAGCAGGACGCGGTGCCGTCCTCTGTGTTGTCACACATGCGTCTCCACCGCAGGTGCAGCAGGACGCGGTGCTGTCGTCAGTTCTGGCCGGTCCCGCTGAGTGGCGCTGCTGGCAGACCGGTATCGAGCTCAAGTACGCCGACACCACGCTGATTCGCATCCGCCAGCTTCTCGGCTACCTCCGCTACTCGCCCGACTACAGGAAGATGCGGTACGGATCCAGCGCGCGCTGACTGCGAGTGCCGGTCCAACACTAAATGGTCCGTTCTCCTCTGTCCGCCGAGAAGGAGCGGCGCCTGAACCACTTCCTCAAACACCCAGTAAACATGGCGAGAACATTGCTTGGATGTGCTGCCTTGCAGGGGTTGGAATGGCTCTCCCGTGAAAAATGCCTCAGAGGCGATATTTCTTCCTGACACCTTTTCGTTTGTTTTGTTAGTAACGGTGCAGAGTGAGCCAGTTCTGTTGGACCGGAGTGTGCGCTCTGCCGTCCGCAGTGTCAGTTGACGGTCGCCGTGCCCCTCAGGCTGCTGGCGAAGCAGGAGGGTCAGTGGCAAGACGTGCAGACCTCCAGCGCGGCGGTGCTGGAGGTGACGCTGCCTAACGAGACCATCGTCATCCGCCGCTCCCTGCCGGAGGCCGACGACCCCGCCGCCTTCGGTGAGGGGCCAAACCCAGTGGTGTGTCGGGTGGTTGATTGACACATGTGTAGGCTGTATTGCTCTTAAATCAGGTGCGGTTCTTTTCTCTCTGGCTATAGTATACACCCTGCGTACTTGTATGTCTCTAATGCGCTGTGTTCTCGCACTGGCGAGACTTTGTCTCGATGTCAGAACATTTATTGATTTCCCCTGTCACCTGCCATGCCTCCATGCTACGCTCCGTGTCCGTGTTGACAGGTATCCAGTCGGTGGTGCTGGAGCCCAACCCGGAGTGTGCCTCCAAACTCCTGGCCGTGGCTGTGGACCACATCGACACCCTGCTGGAGGACTGGTACCCCACTCTGGGTAAGCTGTTCTGAGACATATTTTGCGGTAAATCGTGTTTGACTGGGACATATTAAGTTCTTTCAAGAGTTGTTTAAGACACCAGTCGGTATTTCGGTTGTATTTTTGGAGCTTTCAAAGGTCATTCGACTATCTTCGTCAGCGAAAGACAATGTTCTGAGACAATGCTCAAGGAGTGGTACCCCTACAGCGGGGTATGCTGTTGCACGAGAATGCCAGCAGAGTGGTGTAACTCTGAGTGAGCTCTCCTTTTATATTAAAACCTGGGATGCTGGTATTTCTCTACCCTTTTACACCAGCCACTGAGTTCGGAAGCAGCTGTCTAAACTGGGGAGAATCGGAAGTTCGGGTGACTAGTTAATAGCTAGTAGGGAAGCTATTGAGTTGCGTGTTGACGGCAGGCACGCGGTTCGTGCACACGTCGGAGGGTCGGCTGCTGGTGACGCGTCTGCTGCCCTGTCCCGCCTGTCTGCCGGCCACCAGCGGAGACGGCGACGAACTGGAGATGCCTCCGCCGCCGCCGCCGCCCTCCCCGCCTCCGCCGCCCGCCCTGCCCGCTGACCAGGTAAGGGTCGCTACCGCCGCCGCCCTCCGTGCCGCCTCCGCCGCCCGCCCTGCCCGCGGACCAGGTGGGTGTTCCTGTTCACGCAGCTGTGTATGCAACATAAGGAAAACTGTCTGAGCCAATATTGACGTACGGTCAGATACACAGAACAATGTGGCATCCTTTTCATCTCTGCCATTTTCTGTTCCTGGCTGCATAAGTTTCGAATTACCGATGCTACAGGTGGATTGTCGGCTGACAATACGGTGTGTGTCAGGTGGACTGGCTTCCAGAGGTGGTATGTAAGCTGACGCCGTGTGGTTTGGTGCGGTGGTAGATGTGGTAGATGTTGTTTGGCCTGTGTGAGGGTACAATGACAGCTAGATTTGCTGTGTGAGGTGGCGGAACAGGACAGAATCTGCGGGGTGTGAGTTGAACCAAAGCTGATGACAGACTGGATGTTGCTTAGCCTTATTATGCATTATTATTACATGGTGTTGTCCTGATCATACCCCCAAGGCGATATTTATTGACTCTTTGACACTTTTATCCAAAGAGGTGAGTATTGGGCTGCTTTTACTTTTTACTTGAACCAGAGGTACGGTCGCACACCCGTGTGTGAACGGAACAGGTCGCTTCGTGTGAGGTGGTGAAACATAACTGAGTTTGCCGTGTGTTAGGTTGTTGAAACAGAACCGAGTTTGCTGTGTGTTGGGTGTTAGAATAGAGCTGAGATTGTTGTGTGGGAGGTGATGGAACATAACCGAACTCGTATGTGAAAGGTAGTGGACAATTAAAAGTTAAGCTTCTATGAGCAATTGGGGAACGGAATGAAAGATACGCATGCGAAATGGTAGTGCTACAGCGGACTGTTTATGTGTGTTTGTGTCAGGTGGACTGGCTGCCGGAGGTGGTGCGTCAGCTGACGGTGTGTGTTTGTCAGGTGGACTGGCTGCCGGAGATGGTGCGTCAGCTGACGGTGTGTGTTTGTGTCAGGTGGACTGGCTGCCGGAGGTGGTGGTGTGGGTGTTTTTGTGGGTGGGGTGGACTGGCTGCCGGAGGTGGTGCGTCAGCTGGGTGCTGCCGCCGCAGCAGCAGCAGCTGACGCCGCCGCCGATCACTCGGACGGCGACAGCGGCGTCGGTCCCGACTCGGCGGCGTCCAGCCGGAACCCGTCAGCCCAGGGAGCGGCGCAGCCGCCGCCGGAGCCGCCGCCGCCGCCGGAGCCGCCGCCGGAGCCGCCGGCCGTGTACGCCTTCCTGGTGGAGGAGTGCATCCTGGTCAGCTACAGCAGCCGCAGCGTCCAGTGTCCTGCACACGGAGCCCTGCTGCTGGCTCAGGTGGCGCCCGACACGGTCAGTGCACGCCCCAGTGGCCGCTCAGGCTTCGGACAGCGTGATCCACTCACCTACAGTCACGGTGTATGTCTCAACAAAAATGGATGACCTGAAATAAAACTAGATAGTTCATTCTGTGATAGGTGGTGTTACAAATGTTTATTTGTATCAGTGCCTATAGCCAAATTTTGTAAACATATTTTCTATATGATAACAGTTTTTCGTTGCTTTTTTGCAGCGCTCATGGTCAAGTGGAATTGATATTTTGTGATTATATCCTGACGATCTCTCATTAATTACGTTAATTCAGTTTGTTTGTTGTGTTTTAATGTGAAGGTATTTTCGTTTGCTGGACACTTGTTCTTACGTTTTTCCGTCTCGGAACACATAACTAAGTTTGTTCTAACTTTTTATGCGCGTTCATTGGATTTGCTCATATCGCCTTGCTGTACAATGGTTATGTTTTTCCACGGATATCTCACTTCATCCATGTATTTTGCTGAAGTCCCGGTTTATATCAGAAGCTCACGGTCATGTCACGCTGGTGTATCCCAGGTGTTCCTGGACGTGGGGGAGCGTCGGCTAATCCGGCCGGAGAGTGTGCAGCGCGGTCCGATGCTGGGGCGCGGCGCCTTCGGGTTCGTGTTCCGCGCCTCCTACCGCAGTCGACACGACGGAAGGTGAGAGAGAGAGAGAGAGAGAGAGAGAGAGAGAGAGAGAGAGAGAGAGAGAGAGAGAGAGAGAGAGAGAGAGAGAGAGGGTGAGGGAGAGGGAGAGGTGAGGAGGTGCGGGTGCGGAGAGAGAGAGAGAGAGAGAGAGAGAGAGAGACACACTGCTTTAGAGAGTTGAGGGCACTGGCTTTTGTAATTTAGGCACCTTGAAAAACCAGCCCTCTACTGCAGGTATGTTGATGACATACTTCTGGAAGTTAGAGATCAAGATGACTTGCAACCCCTCAAGTCGAGACTAGAAGCAGTGTCGGGGCTTACTTTCACGGTAGAAGAAAGTGTTGAAGAAAATATTAATTTCTTAGACATTTCTATCGACGCAGCTGACGGACCATTCGTCACCAGCGTTCATCGCAAGTCGACAGACGCCGGAAGGTGCCTAAATTACAAGAGCCAGTGCCCTAAATGCTACAAAAGCAGTGTGGTGAGAGCATACGTTCACAGGGCGCTCACCCACTGTTCTTCACGGCCTCTCGTGCACAAAGAATTAAGACGAATAAAACAAACACTAGCGGACAACAGCTACGATATCGCATTTATAGACCAGACAAATCAACAACAACAACACAAGATCGGCGCTGAAACAAACAAGCGCCGTGCACCAATATAAATGTCAGATAGGAGACTGTGCACTCCTCCCAAACAGTGATTATATTAGGTACACGACAACAACACTATCAAGAAGACTCACAATGCACCTGCAGAGTGGAGCACCATCCTCCCACACCCTGGAAGAACATCACAGGCGACTGACAAGGCAGTAACTGGTAGAAAACACCACCATCATTGGACGAGCTTGGGACGTCCGACGCCTGGCGACACTAGAAGCCGTATGCATCAGGGAGTGCGACCCACTAATAAATAAACAACAGAACGCCAGGGGAACTCTCCTACTTTTTGAGGGGCCTCGGCTATCATAGAGTAGCCCCTCCCCTCACGTGTAATTTCATTGTAACGTTTAGAGTGTATCATGAATTTTGTCCTTGTCTCGTAATGTATAGCTTTCCTTTTAGACAATTTATTCATCTTGGCAATCAAATCAATCTCTGTGGTGTTAATCGTGTTGCATGTTTGTTTGCCGCAATGTGAAGTGATTTGTGCTCATATGCATGGGATATTAGTGCGAGACATCCAAAATTCAAACCTTAGAAATTTTGTAACTACTATTCAACGTACCTCAGTCTTGAAAATGTTTATTGGAGATGAAACCGGTCGACAGGTGCGTTTTTACTTCAATTTTCTTTAATATGACATTAATATCGGAACAATTTTACACGAACATAGCATAAAAAACCGAAAACTTATCAGGAACATTGAGATACCCTAGAAAGAAAACTTCAAAAGTCAAAGCTGCGGTGACGTTCAACCAGCACTGTATTAATAATAACTTGCTTCCGTCTTATACTTATATATATATATATACATAACACACAGAAGGATATAAGGGAGGGGTTACATGGCCTATATCACACCCCTGCATGCGGTAAAAGGCTCCAGGTTAGCATGTAGCTGAAGATTAGCCGATCGGTACTCAAACTTTGGTGGTACTGGGGCTCGTGTGACAGGCTGTTACCCTCCAGGTGTGAACTAGGGCGCTGAGGTCTCGGTTGTGGTCAACAGGTACATGGACGTGGCCATGAAGATGCTACAGCCCAGCGACCCTGGAGAAGAGGCCCGAGCCTCCGCCATTGCCGCCTTCAAGGTACGTCCGCGTGCCATTCTGACATTCTGACAGTGCACCGGCAGGTTTCATTGTTTCCTTTTAGTGTGTAGATTTTTATAACGCTGGAACATGGAACTCAAGTATAGCAATTATTTGCTTTGGCCCAAGTTTCCACATGCCCGTCGATTGTTAATATGTTTCCGTCTCTTCATTGATTGTTAAGAAATCAATGTTTGGTGTCGCCTCAGAGCGAGTCGTGTAACTGAGACTTGACTCTGTGGTGTCCCCGTTAGGCGGCGCAAAACAAGTGGGACCGGGACCCTCTGCAGTACGCCTGCAAAGCCTACTGCACCGCGCGGCAGGAGCTCAACATCCTGGTCACGCTGCGCCACCCGTACATAGGTCAGTACCCCGTACACAGGCCAGTACTCGTACAAGGTAGTACTCAGTACAAAGGTCAGTACCCCGTACAGAGGTCAGTACTCAGTACAAAGGTCAGTACCCCTTACATAGGCCAGTACCCCGTAAATTGGCCTGTACTCCGTACAGAAGTCAGTACTCAGTACAGAGGTCAGTACCCCGTACAGAGGTCAGAACTCAGTACAAAGGTCAGTGCCCCGTCCATTGGCCTGTACTCCGTACAAAGGTCAGTACACCAACACAGTTGGTGCCCTTCCACTGCCGCTGGTAGGTCTGTGCACTGTTTCTCTGTTAGAGTGACTCCGGTGCTCCTCCATGCTGGCCTGCGTCCCCCTGTGAGAGTGACTCCGGTGCTCCCCACTGTCGCTGGTGGGCCTGTGCATTGCCCCTCTGTGAGAGTGACTCCGGTGCTCCCTCACTGCCGCTGGTGGCCTGTGTACCGCCCTCTGCCTGTGACTGGGCTTAACCTCCCATTATTATTCTGTTCTTCTGTGAGAGTGACTCCGGTGTTCCTCCACTGCCGCTGGTGGGCCTGTGCACCGCCCCTCTGTCCTCTGTAAGAGTGACTCCGGTGCTCCCTAGTCCTTCTGTAACTGACTCCGGTGCTCCCCATTCCCTCTGTGAGTGACCGTGCTCCCAGTCCCTCTGTGAGAGTGACTCCGGTGCTCCCCAGTCCCTCTGGAGTGACCCGGTCCCCAGTCCCTCTGAGAGTGACTCCTGTTCTCCTCCAGTGCCGCTGGTGGGCCTGTGCACGGCGCCTCTGTCGCTGGTGTTGGAGCTGGCTCCGCTGGGAGCTCTGGACACCACGCTGGCCCACTACCGGAGGTCGGGCGCCCGTCTGCCGCCGCCCGCCGTGCAGGGTATCCTGCTGCAGGTCAGAGCTAGCTGCTGGGCCAGCGGCCGGGGCAGAAACGGCGCTGACAGCTGCGCCTCTAGTGCAGGGGTGTCATCCGATGTTTATCCGATGTACATCCGATGCCACGTTTAGTTATGTAATGCTAAAGTCCCCAATTGTTTACGCATTTAACTCTTGTAGACACTAAATTTTCCCATTGTTTCAAAGACGAGTCTCGGACGTCTTTATCTTTTGAGTTACTGCGGGTGCCCTGAATTGATTAAGTCTATTAGGGTCGCGACCACTGCAAGCTTGTCAGTCCCCCCGCTACAGCATGTTTCTCCACAACCTCCCCCTCGGCGCAGGTGGCAAAGGCGCTGGAGTACCTGCACCAGCAGCACATTATCTACCGTGACCTCAAGTCGGAGAACGTGCTGGTGTGGTCGCTGCCCTCGCCCTTCCAGGCCCAGCACGTGCCAGTGGACGTCAAGCTGGCCGACTATGGCAAGTACCGCGCCATGGGCTCCCCTACAGCTGCAGCTGCCTTCTCTAACACTCTCTGTAGCGCCACTGCCGTTTTGTACGGATCCACGAAGCGTACTTTGTGGCTTTGTGGCTTCTTTGGTGATTAACTATGCCTATAAATATTTGGACTGGACATCCTTGAGAATGGATATTCTTCAATTAGTTTTTGTCTGTAAATGCAATTGGTGATACAGTAAATTCAAATCTGCAGACTGGCTATGCTCGATTGCGCCCACTGTGTAGTGGTACTACCACGCCAGTACGTGTGTCTTGTAGGACTTCTGGTAGGACTCTTTTCACGCCTGTTGGCCTTCTGACCTGTGCCTTGTGGGACTTTTAGTAGGGAGTCTTTCACGCCTGTAGGCGTTCTGACCTGTGTCTTGTGGGATTTTTAGTAGGAGTCATTCACGCCTGTTGGCCTTCTGACCTGTGTCTTGCAGGACTTCTGACCTGTGTATTGTAGGTCTTCTGATCTGTCTTGTGGGACTTCTGACCTGTGTCTTGTGGGACTTCTGACCTGTCTTGTGGGACTTCTGACCTGTGTCTTGTGGGACTTATGACCTGTCTTGTAGGACTTTGACTGTTGACCTTTGTCTTGTGGGACTTCTGACCTGTGTCTTGTAGGACTTCTGACCTGTGTCTTGTAGAACTTCTGACCTGTCTTGTGGGACTTCTGGTTGGACTCCCGCGCCTGCAGGACTTCTGACTGCGGCGCACTGATGTTGCAGGGATCAGTCGTTCGACGTTGCCGGCCGGTACCAAGGGGTTCGCCGGCACCGAGGGTTTCATGGCGCCGGAAATAATGCGTTATAACGGAGAGGAGGAATACACGGAGAAGGTACGGCGCTGTCTCCCCTTGTCTGGAGTAGGGTTAACGACATCCCCAGTACTTTTAGGGGTATAAGATGCGGTGAAAATCATGCCTGGTGGGATGGGGATAAACACTGTGCGTGGAGCAAACATTGTCTTAGTGTAGCTTTGGCCGTCTTCATCGCCGTAGAATTGTGTACTGGTAGCACGTATGGTTACTGTGATTGTGGCAGCCCGGTAATGCTGTATTCTGCGATCACGATCGCCGAGAACAGCGCTCTGAGGGGACTGGAAGGGTGTTAACTGGTTCGAACGGTGCCGCCTGCAGGTGGACTGCTTCTCGTTCGGCATGTTCATCTACGAGCTGCTGACGCTGCGGCCGCCGTTCGAGGGCTACGAGTCTGTGAAGGAGCACATCCTGGAGGGCCGCAGGCCGCCCCTCACCGTCCGAGTACGTCCGCGCCGCTCCGCTGTCCCCGTCACATAATCCGGGAGCTTGGTTTTGCTTCGATGTCTACGGCTTAGATTATCCCGGTTATTTACTTCATTCGTGACGAGTTTTCCTTGTTTTAATTGTTTCAAGGGGAAATGGGTTATATTTGTCGGTCGTCGTTGCACTTGTTTATTTTGGCGGATGTGCGAAATCACTAGTCTCGGTGAACGTTCCAAATCTCAGTGTTGGTTGGAGACACCCGGGCAGGCTGAATTGCCGCTCACCTGTGTTGCTGCAACAAATTTCCCTCAATGCTTGAGTGTTTTTTTAGCCAAATTCAACAATCCAGGTGTATATGAACTCATCAATGTATAGTAACAACGAAATTCTGATGACAAATTTCTTCATAAACCTCAATAATGTTTTAACACGCGCATTGGGCGGGTACCCGGCCCCCCTCGGGTTTTTCGGAGACAGCATAAAAACGGCAGCGCGTAGCACCGCCGTACTTCGCATACCTTTTCTCTCATCCTTTTACAACTTTTCTGTAAATTTTAAGGTTAGGTCATCTCAGGTCAGGTCACCAGTACAGGTCAAGTGTCTTGACCTAAAAAAGTTTAAGATAGAATAAGTTGGAACAGGGTGAACTTATCCGATTGAAACTCATACCACATCGTGGGCCCACCGAGTTCTCTAAAATATGTTCCGGTATTTTTTATAGCGATGACCTAAGGTCAGTTACGAGCCATGACCTCTCCATTGGAAATACATGGGAAAAATGCTTTTAGGTGAATAATTTAGTAATGGATGGGGATATAGCGTTTATTTTAACTGCATTAGATTTGCCTTGTCTTTGCGGTTCTAATGATATGCATTTTATCTAATTTGACCTTGACCTGACCTCAGGTCAGGTTAAATCCTTAATTTGACCTATCAAGGTCATATTACATGTCATTCGATTCGGCTTGCTGCAATGATTCATATAGTTCAAGTCGTTTTGCTCTATCTTTATTTGTTCAGATGTAATGACCGAAAACCTTCATTAACATGTTATCCCTATGACGGCATGTTTTGACCTCTAGTGACCTTAAATGTGACCTGAAAAAAATGGTTCAAATATTTTCGATGGAGAAGTGGATGGGCTACCCAAATCCGTTTACCGTTTTTCGCTACCTACCGTGGTTCTCGAGATCTTAGGGAGGGGCGGGTACCCGCCACCCCCCGTCAAAGCGAAGGTGGCTCAGACCCCGTCAATGCTGGTGTTAATAAGGGTTTCATTTGACTATTATGATGTCGTAACTTGTGATTGGTCCATTTGCCTATCATATTTTACAACATAAATTTTACACTCAGCACCTTAGTGCAATCGCAAAACCAGTTTTGCGACACTTGCGCCCCAGGGCCAGTCCGCCGTCTGAGCCGGTCCAGTGACACGTCCGGGCCGGTTTTCCAGTGACACGTCCGCCGTCCGGCAGGAGGTGTGCACCTCCACGTACGTGCTGGACCTGATGGTGCTGTGCTGGGAGCAGCGTCCGCGCGCCCGTCCGTCGGCCAGTCAGATTGTATCGATGGCGGCGGCGCCGGAGCTGACGCCGCTGCGGGACGCCGTGCCGCTGGAGCAGCCGCTCTCCGTGCTGACGGCGGCCGCCCTCCAGCTGCCAGGTGGGGCCGCGCTCCCCGACCTGCCTCCGCCGCCCGCACTCAGATGTGATGAATTGGTGGGCATATAAAACCCACACCGTTTCTCGGCACTGGCAGTCCTCTCAGATTTTGCCAAATGACCTTGGCTGTCGGTGCGCCCAAAAAACTTTCAGATTTTGGATTCCTAAAACCTCGTTGTGTATCTGTACCGAAAATGTCATTACAAATTAAAATTACATGATAGGCGCACTCTCTCTCTCTCTCTCGCTCTCTCTCTCTCTCTCTCTCTCTCTCTCTCTCTCTCTCTCTCTCTCTCTCTCTCTCTCTCTCTCTCTCCACCCACGTTGTGACACGCCGGTGTTGTGACTGACTGTGGCGCCCCCTGTGTCGGCAGACGGCGGCCACCAGGTGTGGGTGGGCCGCTCCGGCTGCGTGCTGGACGTACTGAACACGCGGGACCGCCAGGTGACGGACTGCCACAGCCTGCTGCTGCCCCAGGTGGCGGCCGCCACCGCCGTCGTCGGAGACGGCGTCTGGGTGGGAGACGCGCGCGGCCAGATCCGCGGATACTGGTGAGACGGGACGGGACTTCACGACTCGGGACCGAAGGAGGTGGGCCGAAATGTACTCCTATTGAGAGCTGAACGAGGCACAGTGAGTTGTATCGAGAGGACAGGAGCTCCGTTAATACTGAGTTCGTCAAATCTGACACAAGCAATGCACTCAGTGGAACCTGCATTATTTGTATGATCTATTAACGCTGTTTCACCATTCATCTGCTCCAGTGGGGGTTTGGTCGCCCCGCTGTCGTGCACTGTTGCCCGGGACGCCGCCGTGACCACGCTGACGACGCGTCTGTCCGGCAGCACCACCTCCTTCGAGGAGCTGTTCTCCTACACGCTGGAGCCTGACAGCAGCGAGCCGTCGGCGGTGCGCGACATCTGCCCCTCCCCACCATCGACCGGGTGGCGGTATCGCTGGCCAACGGGCGTCTCTTCATCACCAGGTGGGCTCACCGGCCTCCGTCCGCTCCTCACCGCAGAGGGCAGCCGAACTGACAGCCGCTGCAAGTCTCCAGTTTCTCAACCGCGTGTATTCCCTATGCTCCATGGTAGACTGGGGACGGCGACGTCTGGCTCCTTTGGTGCCATCTTTGTTAGTGTTTAATGATCAGTCACATAAAAAACAAGCCGTAACAGACAAGCCGGTCGCATACCATCACCCTCACTTGTGGGTCACACGCAGCATATTTCTCCCTCGCCCGGTTGACAGCGTGACATCTGACCCGTCTCCCTGCCTCAGGTGGACTGCCCGGTAGAGAACGTGACCGGACCCGCTCCTGCCTCAGGTGGACCTCTCGCCCGGTAGAGAACGTGACCTGTGACCCGTCCTGCCTCAGGTGGACCTCTCGCCCGGTAGAGAACGTGACCTGTGACCCGTCTCCCTGCCTCAGGTGGACCTCTCGCCCGGTAGAGAACGTGACCTGTGACCCGTTCTCCGCCTAGGTGGACCTCTGCCCGGTAGAGACGTGACCTGTGACCCGTCTCTCCTGCCTCAGGTGGACCTCTCGCCCGGTAGAGAACGTGACCTGTGACCCGTCTCTCCTGCCTCAGGTGGACCTCTCGCCCGGTAGAGAACGTGACCTGTGACCCGTCTCTCCTGCCGCAGGTCGGATGTCCTCCCCAACAGTCCCACGCGGGGCGAGGGCAGCTTCGTGATGACGGAGCTGGGCACTCTGGGCGGTCAGCTGCACTGCGTGGGCGCCGTCTTCTCTTCGGAGGACAGGTGAGCATGGAGTGTGGGGCGGTAGCAGACTGGATTCGTTAGCTTCGATCAAGCCACTCCACATCGCGAATAGTGGGGAATGAACGCTATGAGTGTTCAGGTAGTAACTGACTTGTGTAAGACTTGGGACCCAAGTCCTGTGACCCGGTCACACATAACGGATTGTAAGTCATGGCTGAGTTTTTAACTTGATGTCCGTCCGAACTGTGACCGTCTCGCACCACCCCATCTCTGCTGTTCCGGTCCTCTCCGGCTGTCCCAGTGCAGCACCTGCCACAGTGTAACCAGCGCCGCCGCCGGCAGCCGGTGCGAGCTGTGGTGCGGACAGAGCGGCGGCGCCGTCTCCGTCTTCACGCTGGAGGAACAGGTGGTGGTCTCGCAGGAGGTCATCAACCACTACCACCCGCCCATCCCCAACATCGACGTGTTGCGGCTCCTCTCGCCGGCCGGCTCTCAGGTGAGGACCGGCGCAGCGTCCTCGACCCGTCGGCTGCCTGCTGCACCGAGTTCAAGGGCAGGGTGCGCGTGTTGAGATAGGCATTGCTAAGGTACAATGTGGAGATGGCTAGCTTCAAGTAACCAAATATGTTGTGAGATGTAATTGTCTTCGATGCATTATTCTTTGTAACATGAAAAAACCAGGGCTGTGTCGTCGAAAAAAAACGTTTTCGTAAAAACGGTGAATTAGCTGAGCGTTCTATTGTGTGCAGCATTTCCGATTATAACTGGCGTGTCCTGGGGCAATTGTGTGAGGTGTCAGCAGTGATTGGTATCTGAGAGCGGTGTGTGCAGGTGGCGCCAGAGGTGCAGCAGAGCGTGTGGACCTACATCCACCCGGGCTGCGTCGTCTACCACTGGGACGTCAGCACGCACACCATCGTCAACAAGCTGGACTGCAGCAAGCTGGTGCCGGTCTCCGAGTCGATGCGCTCCATTAGTATAGAGGAGCACCTCAACCCGGCCAGGTGCCAGGTGGGTGCTGCTCACGGCCGAGGCGGGAATCTGAGCTGGGAGAACTGCTCTGGAATACTGGTGACCCTTGGAGCACCGGTCTTTGTTCTAAAATGGCTTGGGAAAACAAGTGTGGCACGTTTGAGAAGCTTTGATTATCGACCCTGTCCTTCCAGCTCTTCCCAGTACATCACTCGCCTTTTGTCTTAAAATTAAAAGTTGTGTCTGTACCTTGGCGCTGGCAGCGGTACAAGAGTTGTCTGTGGGCCATTTCACATGTGAGAATTCTCTGTGTGCCAGGGCGCAGGCGGTATTGAGAGCTGTCTGTGTGCCGTGGCGTAGGCTGAGTTGAGGTGTCTGTGTGCCGTGAGAGAGGAAACAGCGGCGTGTAAGCCGTGCGTGTGCCGTTGCAGAGACAGCGGCGTGTAAGCTGTGTGTGCGCCGTGGCATAGGCAGCGGGACGTAAGCTGTGTGTGTGTGTGCCGTGGCAGAGGCGTGTAAGCTGTGTGTGCGCTGTGGCAGCGGCATGTTAGCTGTGTGTAAGACGTGTGTGCGCCGGCGCAGGTGACGGCGCTGGCGGTGCTGGGCGCCGAGCTGTACCTGGGCACCAGCTGGGGCTGCCTGGTGGTGGCCGCTGCGGACACCATGCTGCCGCTCACCGTGTTCCGGCCGCACGAGGAGGAGGTGCGCGCGCTGGTGCCGCTTCTGGCACCCCCGGCCAGCCGGGAGCAGCGGGTCGCCTCTGCCGAGGAGGAGCCGGCCGAACAGCGCCACCTGCCAGGCGCCGGGGCGCTGCTCAGCCTGGGCAGAGGCTACAGGTCGCTGGCGGGCAGGTTCTGCTCGGTGCCGAGCTCGCCCCAGCTGGAGCTGGCCCACAGGAGGAGTATGTACGCGCTGATGTGGCAGCCAGGTCGCTGGGCCGTGGACTAGTGCCGTCACCGCGCAGCATAGGTGGTCGTGTAGCCATGTTTGCGAGAGATTTCGAGTGGGAAATGCTTCAATGCGAGTCAGAGCGACTAGCTAGTCACATTGCAGGGTACCGAACGTCGTCTCTGGTCAGGCTGGCTCCGAGTTGCGGGAATGAATGTAGCTATATAATCTGGCATGTAGGTCCCGACTTCCCCCACCGATTGATGGGACTTCGGGAGTGTTTAAAGCCACGCCTGTCAAGAGAACAAGTCATTCTCTGGCTCATGCCCGTCCTCGAGTGGGGATGTGCGCTCTTGAAAATTATCTCGTCAGGGATGCAAGAAAATGTGGCCTGTGATTGAAGTTGGAGCCCTTGCAATAAGAAGTGTGTTCCGACGCCAGGCGACCGAATCTCTCGGACTGATACTCTGGTGCCGCTACGTGATACCAGATCTGTTGGGTTTGGCGTGTTGTTACACTTGATCTCTAGTTCCTCAACGAACGCACTCCCAGAACTTTGGTGAAGTGAGAAATGAAAAGCTTTCCAAGCTGGCGGCTATGTGCCGCTGGCAGTCTACTTATGCTGATGCAGGGCGATGTGTGGCTCATTTGTGCGCGCTGGTCGGACTAATGCCTTCAGACTGAGAATCTCTTTTGCCCATGACGTACGATATTTTTAGCTTCTTCCGCCCAGTCTATCGTGCTGCAGTTGAATTTCGTTTGTATTTTATGAATGACCTGTTATAATGACCCGCGGGTGCTCTCGGGGGAGCACGCCAGCCTGCTCTGGCGGGCCTCATATACATATTAAGCTGCGCTGAATGGACTGGAGCTTGTTTGACTTACCACGGCGGGGCGGCGTGGTACGATTGCTTGCCAGTGAATAAGTCACCGTGATACCAAAGACAGCCACTAGTCGCAGTCCGGCCGCGGGCGCGGGACCAGGTGGCAGTGGCAATCCTTCACGTGTTCACTCACCCTCTGAGGGGCGCCGGCACCTCTCAGTTAGCCAGGTTTTGATTTTTATAGTATTTGTGAGGATAAGTCGTTCGCCGTGTACGGAGGCACCGGTGATGTGTACGTGGTTGTGCTGACGGTTGCCGCCTGCGTAGAGTTTACTTGTTTGCCCGAAATGACGTTTATGAGCCTTTTCATCGGAAGGTTGTATGAAATACAGTCACGCATGGATCTCGTTTCAACTGAGTGAAAAGGGCGGAGAGTGACGGGAACCGCCACTACAAAGTTACACACGCGAGCATAAACATTATAAAATGCAAAATTTGTACTTCAACATGATCACTAACACACGCAACACGAAACTGCACCGAACAAAGCAGCCGAAAGACACGATTTTTTTACGGAGGCCGTATCTGTTTCATTTCGCTTCAAAGCCTTAGGCGAGGTGTCGCGCAGAATTAAGAGGAACTAGCGAACGTCGATGCTAGGCACTGTCCGCAACCGACTGCATTTAATACGAAATGTGTGATTGGGTAATTCTGGAAATGTTTTTTCCTTAAATATAATCTGGCCTGATATATCCGGTCAATTTATCGAATTAAATATTTTAGACCGATTTTAAATTTGTAAAACAATCTCATTTTCATTTGTATATAGATAAGCGGTCATTTTGTAAACCAGCAGAGAGCGGCGGTCGGTGCTGAGATCGCGGGACGTGCAACCCTACCGACCACTCACAGCCTGGCTCCCCAGGAAGACGACCAGGACGGCTTTTTGGAACTCCCGTCGCTGGCGACGGTTCGACACGTGAGAGACTTGAAAGACGGCACGCAGATCCACACTGGGGGGGGCCTTTTGACAACTTTTTCTTTAATGTTTCGGGACCGGTTGGTTTCTAATGTTCTCGGACCCGCTGATTTCGAATTTGACCTAAAAAATTGAATTTCGATTTTTTCAGCCCGCCCCTGCGCTATTCTCGCAAATTTTCTCCCGAAAAATAATTACTTACATCGGCCCCTGTCGCCTCTTGAGCTGGAAAGCCATGCAAACTGGCATTCCTGATTGGATTCACGCGAAAAATAATGTAAAAGTACCACATTTTAAGTCAGCATACTTCCTAGACTGCCCGGAGAGCACCGCGCCGTAAGGTGCCGTGCGGCACAGTATAACAGCGTTGGGCAAAAAATCGCAATATTTGAGGCGCAATAAATTAGGCATAACAAACCCCATGAATATGCAGTTTGCGCAGAACTAGGTAAGAAACTGTTCTACCCGATTAATTTCATTTACTTTTGCTATTCTCAGTGATTGCTATTCGGGGTTGCAAAAACGTGCATTTTCTTTGTTCTTCGAAAATTTGAAGGCGCAGGGGCGGGCTGAAAAAAATTCAAAATTTCAAGGTCAAATTCGAAATCAGCGAGTCCAATAACATCAGAAGCTGACTGGTCCCGAAACATTAAAGAAAAAGTTGCCAAAAGGCCCCCTAATCCACACGTGGATGGCTCAGACAACACAGCGGTCGGGTTCAATGACTGATCAAGGCGGAGGATTACAGCAGCGCTCCATCTATCCTGCATCTGCTAAAAACACGGTACAAATATCGATCCACGTCACACGTAGCGAGGCAATCTCAAGGGTTTAAAAGGAACTCATAATTCGGGGAAGCGGGTTCGCTGGCCGTATCTTCGACAGATTGAGACGAGTCGCGCTCGACCATGGGGGCCAGCAGCAGCTTGATGGTCGAGATCTCGTCTTCCTGTTGAAGCAGCGCCTCAATGTCTGCCGGGGCACACGAAGGCCGCATCAATAGAGCGACCGAACAGGCTTCCAAGCCGAAACACAGAATTCAATCAAACCGCTCAGGAACCCCGGATTCGCTACAGTTTTTGCACATGGTTAATGATCGGTGAGCGCTGATTCATCTTTGAGATAGCAAGAGAAGCTGACCACCACGTGGCCCCGGACGGTGGGGCACAGCCTCACCGGTGAGCAGCTTGTCACGCTGTTCGGAGGTGGCGCGCAGCTGTTTGTCCAGCAGCTGCAGCCGCTGCGACAGCTGCACCTTCTCGGTCTGCAGCAGCTCGATGGCGGACTCGTAGGCGCGCCACCTGTCTTCGGTCTGGGGCGACCTCAGCAGGGGCTCCAGACGCCCCACCTGGCGGCAGCAGGCACGTCTCAGGTCCGTGTCAATCGGCAGCGCCTGCTCACACTGACCCCCCTGACCCTGCGACCACGGGAACGCTCCCAATGATAGACGCGTGGTGCTTATCGTGATGCCAAGTGCATATCTTATAGAATTTAAATTACAGAGTGAAAGGCCAGTGAAAGCGATTGAAAGGTCAGTGACCATGAACGGTGCCGGGCACAATGTCTCCAGCACAAGTATTATTGGTGTTTCAAAACTTCAAATAAAACATTTCACTGAATATGAAGCATTATAAGCTTCTCTCATTTCATATTATCTATCATCTTAAACGCAACAGTTCTGCTTAAACCCGAAAACGTGTACGATGGGAAGACGGACACGTCGACAGACGGACAGCGGTCCCACCTGGTGGTGGAGCCGGTCGGCCCGCTCCGTCTGATGCCGCAGCTGTGTCCGCAGTCGGCCCGCCTCCGTCTCCTGAGTCCACCAGCCGACGGCCCAGCTGCAGGGAGTGCTGCAGACGCCGCTGCGGCCCGGCAGGCAACGGCGGCGCCGCCCGCAGCAGCAGCTCAGCGCCCTCGCCGCCTGCAAAACACACAGGAGCTGTCACTGTCTGCAGGGAGGGGAGGTCTGCCGCTGTTTGCAGGGGGGGGGCAGTCACTGTCTGCAGAGAGGGGAATTCTGCCACTGCCTCCACATATGGGGAGAAATACGTAACTGCCTGCAGAGAGCGGGAGGTATGTTTCTTTCTATTTAGAGGGGAAAGTCTGTTTCTACCCGTAGACGGGGAATTGCCGTCACTATTACACAGTGGTTTGTCAGTCAGCACCCGCAGTGACCACTTCACGCCTTCACCGTCGTACAGCGGGGTGGGGCGGGGGTTCGTCCGTAGAGGACCAAGCAGCCGCAGACATTTTCACCGATACGGGAAGCACATTTCCACATTTACAGCCGACTCAAAGGTCGGTACCAGCCTGTGATGCTCTTCTAGCCCTAGAAGACCCCTCCCTCGGTCGTATATGAATATCGCCCATCAACCTAATAATGCCAATATTGATCAGATTTGTAGACATTATCCATCCCTGTGGCTGGGCGAGTTCCAAACTCCAGTAGCATTCCCTTGAGCATATCACACCTCGCAATTAACGAACTTCCTCCGAAGCATCGTAGTTTTACCATCTCTGCTGGGATCCGGTCTCCGCCCAGCATTCAACACTCTTCAGAAATCTGCTCCTGCACTCTGAGCATATTGCCGACTCCTTATAAAGACCTGCACATCGCATTTACTCCAGCCTTCAATACTACACCCTCCTCCTAAATGATCTACATACACCAAACAACAGGGTAGAATTCTCAGCGCAGTCCCCCGCGACCACCTACCTTCAGCAGCCTGCGCGATAAACCGGTCCCAGCTCTTCTCGAACTGCTGGTAGGCAGCCAGCTGCTGTCGCAGCTGCGTCAGCTCGTGCTCCAGTCCGGCCCGCTCCTTCGTCCCGGAGGCGGTCTCCTGCTCCAGCGCCGACTCCTTCTCCTGAGTGGGGAAGGCAACCGGGTGTGACGAGGGAGACAGGATGGGGGGACCAGGACTGATAGACGGAGTCAGTGTCCTCGGAACGATCGGTAAATCTGACCTGACCACAAACAGCCGCAGTAGACACCAGTGCGAGAGGTCAGGCGAGAAGTCAACTTTGTAACGCAGTGCTGCCTCTTTATGTCACGCCCATTTAGAGGGAAATGTTGTAAAACACCGTGAAGAAGGTAAACATATGCTATACATTTGTAATTGGCGTCAATCATTACTTTAAGACCTGCTATCAGTGCATCCTCCAGTCCTACCTTCGTCAGAATACCGCTCCACGGCACCGGTCTCACCTTGAGCTTGGCGGACAGCCCGGTGTTCTCCTCCCTGAGACGCTGAGCCGTCTCGGCGGTCTCACGGGCGGCCACGTCGAACCTCTCCGTCTCATACTCGGCAATCTGAAGCCGGGCTGATAGCTCAGCCAACCGAGCGCGCTCCGCCGCCAGCTCTGACTCCAGCCTGACGACGGGGGATCGTCACAGCAGAGAGTTCGGCCAACCGAGCGCGCTCCGCCGCCAGCTCTGACTCCAGCCTGACGACGGGGGGATCGTCACAGCAGAGAGTTCTAAAAAAAAAAAAGTGAGGGCCAGGAGGGAGTTGTGTCAGACAGCACTGAGGAGTCAGAACAGAAACAGCTCCGTCAGGAAGCAGTGGAGGGCTGAGACCTCAGTCGAACAGTAGAAACGCAGAAACAGCAGAGAAGCGTCAGAACAGAGCTCCGACAGCAGTAAAGCGTCAGAACAGAGCTCAGACAGCAGTGAAGCGTCAGAACAGAGCTCAGACAGCAGTAAAACGTCAGAACAGAGCTCAGTCAGACAGCAGTGAACCGTGAACACAGAGCTCAGTCAAACAGCAGTGGAGGGCCAGGAGTTCCACATGAATCCCGACGGAAAATCCCTATCCTGCCGGCGGCCACTGCCCGCCACGTGTTACACTCTAGCCCAGCTCTCTAGCGTTCCCCGGTCCTCTTATGTGGCAGTCGTGACTCATTGAAAAGGCTGACACCAGCCTCTCCTCCCAGCACTGTACCTCTCCAGGGTTCGTCTCGCGCAAGGAAGATTAATCTTCTTCCCCTTGTTTAACTATCCCTCTCGGGCTTCCCTCCCCCTCCTCTCTGGCGGATGTTCCCCTGCGTGGGATGGCCCTGCTTCCCTTCAGCAGCCTACCTCTCCAGCGTCTGTTGCCCCCCTTGGTGGGATGGCCCTTCCTCCCTTGCGCCACCCCCAGCGTTGCCTGCCTCCCCTGGTGGGCGGCCTCTCTCCTTAGAGCCTACCTCTCCAGGTTTGCTTGCCTCCCCCGGTGGGATGGCCCTCCCCTTCGCGCCTACCTCCCAGCGTCTGTTGCCCCCTTGGTGGGATGGCCCTCCCCCCTTAGCAGCCTACCTCTCCAGCGTCTGCCTGCCTCCCTGAGTGGGATGGCCCTCTCCCCTTGCAGCCTACCTCTCCAGCGTTTGCTTGCCCTCCCCGAGTGGGATGGCCTCCCCCTGCAGCCTACCTCAGCGTCGCCTGCCTCCCCTGAGTGGGTGGCCCTCTCCCTTCGCGCCTACCTCTCCGCGTCGCCTGCCTCCCCTGAGTGGGTGGCCTCCCCTTCAGCAGCCTACCTCTCAGCGTCGCTTGCCCCCTTCAGCAGCCTACCTCTCCAGCGTCTGCTTGCCCCCCCTTCAGCAGCCTACCTCTCCAGCGTCTGTCTGCCCCCCCGAGTGGGATGGCCCTCCCCTTCAGCAGCCTACCTCTCCAGCGTCTGCTTGCCCCCTGAGTGGGATGGCCCTCCCTTCCTACCTCTCAGGTCTGCTCCCCCCCTTCAGCAGCCTACCTCTCCAGCGTCTGTTTGCCCTCCTCCCTGGCGTTGACCTCCCGCTGCTGCAGTTTCTCCTGGGCGGCCCGCAGCTCGGCCCGTTCGCTCGCCTGCTCCGTCAGCAGCTGAGTCCGCAGCTCGGCCATCTGCTGCTGGTGCTGGGCGCGCGCCGAGTCGCGCAGCGCGGCGTACTGCCGGCGCGCCTCCAGCTCGGCCTCGGTCAGCTGCTGAGCCTGCACACGCAGCCGGGCGGCCTCCTCCTCGGCCTCGGTCTGGCGCGCGGCCGCCTCCGCCAGACGGCGCGCCCACGATAGCCGGTCGGCCTCCGCCGCCGCCAGCCTGCCGCCAACGCCGACGGTGACGTCATCGCTGACACACGGCGGACAGCGCGGGCCAGTTAGTCAGAGATATCTCCACATTCTGAATACATATAGTATTTCTACTCAAAGGTCAATATAAAAAAGAACATATGGTAGCAGGAAAGCACCGTTGCCCATCAAGCTCGTCCTATCTTAAATTCCATCCAGCTGTATGAAACATCAAAACAATCACCTTTGTTCTTCTACCATTGCCCATTGCAACGTCTTGGTCCAGCCAGAGCAGAACTCGGATAAACAACAACGAATCATCAGAAAAGAGCTCAGTCAGATGGCAGTGAAGCGTCTGAGCAGCTTTTCGTACTTCAGCAAAAGCGGACAAGCCCATAAATACTACACTGTGCATGATTTGTAGCATATCCTTGTCCCAAGGCCGCTTCAGAGACGCAGCTCAAGACGACTAGTTACACGAGATCAGCTGGGCCGGCCACTGGGGCCGGTCACTCCAGTATCTACACCGCATCGGCCGCCACTCCTCTCCGGCGTGTCCGCTGTGCGCCGACAAGAGGTGCCCAGCGGCGCTTTGCGCCGTTTGCCGCGAGGAGGCCGACACGCCGGAGCATGTGCTCCTGCGCTGTCCGTCCCTCGCCGGCACCCGCCTGCGCCATCGAGGCAGCATATACATCGACCCGGAGTAGCTGCGGGACGGCGACCTGGTGGCGACCTCGGCCGGCGGCTACCTCTGCCACAGGGAGCCGCTGGGCTATGGTCCACGAAGGACCCAGAGGGAATAAAACAAACCAACCAACCAGATCAGCTGAAGTGAGTTCTGACCTGTCAGTGGCAGTCTTGAGCTCTCGCTCGGCCTCGTCGGCTCGCTCGGCTCGCGGCAGCAGCTCGCTCAGCCTGGTGAGGGCCGCCTCCTTATCAGCCTGCGCCTGCCCCAGCCGCACCTGCAGGTCCGCCACACTTTCGAGGTCAGTGTCCCCGGACGAGCGGCGCAGTCTAACAAGAAGATTGAGGAGGGGTGGCTGGGGATAAAGGAAGAGTGCTTCCCAAACCAAACCACTTGTAAAATACAATAATATAGGGCGAATCTCTAACTACAATCTATATATATATATATATATATATATAAATATTAAATATTTATATATATATATATATATATATATATATATATAGGTTTCCGCTGTATGTTTTCTGTAGCCATCTATTTTGTCATGCAGCTTCTTGGATTCTCCATCAAATTACGCTGTAAAAGACACTGGAATCCCTGTTTACGTCCAGTCAGCACGCCTCTGGCGCACTTGCATTCCACGACTACAGCAAAAACACAAATACGTACTTCAAAACATGACAACACACAGCTCAATGGAACTACCGTTGACAGTAATGCGGGCAAGAAGGTTCTTACCTGCAGATCGTCCTTGACGGCGCGAGGCAGGGCCGAGTCTCGCAACTTCTGGTGCGCATCAGACAGCTGCTGCAGCGATGCCAGCTGCTCCTGCCGAGCCCGCTCCGCCAGCTGACGCGCTGCGGTCGATAGGCAGGGCACCTCACCACAGCTGTTCCACACGGACAGAGCACCTCACCACAGCTGTTCCACACGGACAGAGCACCTCACCACAGCTGTTCCAGAGGGACAGAACACCTCACCACAGCTGCTCCACGGGGACAGAACACCTCACCACAGCTGCTCTACGGGGGAAGAGCACCTCACCACAGCTGCTCCATGGGGACAGGGCACCTCACCACAGCTGCACCACGGGGGCAGAGCACCTCACCACAGCTGCTCCACGGGGACAGAACACCTCACCACAGCTGCTCTACGGGGGAAGAGCACCTCACCACAGCTGCTCCACGGGGACAGAGCACCTCACCACAGCTGCACCACGGGGCAGAGCACCTCACCACAGCTGCTCCACGGGGACAGAACACCTCACCACAGCTGCTCCACGGGGGCAGAGCACTCACCACAGCTGTTCCACACGGACAGAGCACCTCACCACAGCTGCTCTACGGGGAAGAGCACCTCACCACAGCTGCTCCACGGGGACAGAGCACCTCACCACAGCTGCTCCACGGGGCAGAGCACCTCACCACAGCTGCTCCACGGGGACAGAACACCTCACCACAGCTGCTCCACGGGGGCAGAGCACCTCACCACAGCTGTTCCACACGGACAGAGCACCTCACCACAGCTGCTCTACGGGGAAGGCACCTCACCGCAGCTGCTCCACGGGGACAGAACACCTCACCACAGCTGCTCTACGAGGGTAGGCACCTCACCACAGCTGCACCACGGGGGCAGAGCATCTCCCACAGCTGCACCACGGGGGCAGAGCACCTCACCACAGCTGTTCCACACGGACAGAGCACCTCACCACAGCTGCTCTACGGGGAAGAGCACCTCACCACAGCTGCTCCATGGGGACAGAGCACCTCACCACAGCTACTCTGCGGGGTGGCACCTCACCACAGCTGCACCACGGGGGCAGAGCACCTCACCACAGCTGCTCCACAGGGCAGAGCACCTCACCACAGCTGCTCCACGGGGACAGAACAACTCACCACAGCTGCTCCACGGGGACAGAGCACCTACCACAGCTGTTCCACAGGAGCAGAACACCTCACCACAGCTGCTCCACAGGGGCAGAGCACCTCCCACAGCTGCTCCAGAGATACAACACATTACCGACAGTTGCTCCAGAGGCACAGAATATGAACAGACAGCTGCTCCACAGGGACAGAACATTTACCGACAGCTGCTCCAGAGGCACAGAACATTTACCGACAGCTGCTCCAGAGGCACAGAACATTTACCGACAGCTTCTCTGGGAAGCACAGCGCATTTGTCGACAGCTTATGCGGAGCAGAGGCAGCAGCTCGAATCTAACTCACGTGACATCTGCCAGAGGCAAACAAGCACTTCACGAGAAATGGTATTACTTTGCGTTCGTTGCTCATGCAGCATCATTCAAATATTGGAATGACTTGTTCACAAGAGCCCAGGATGTTGAGAACCAAAAAGATTGTACCGGTAAGGATGACGGGCTTTGAGCGTCTCATCTAAGCCGCCTAACGCACCACCAAAAGTTGTTTCTCTAGGTGGCTGGCAGTGTCAGCAGCGACCAAAGCATCAGTGAATGACGTCACTAACGACGCAACAAGTCCGCCCAGCGCACCTGCAGTCCCGTACCTTCAGCTAGCTCAGAGTGGGCGGTCGCCAACTGCGGCCGCGCCTTGTCCAGCTCCGCACTCAGCTGGTCCCGCTCCTCCTGCAGCTGCTTACAGCGCGCCTCCAGCGGCGAGACGGCCTCATACAGCCGCACCTGCGCGGTAAGGGAGTCACATACGGCGACTGATGGAGGCAGCGCCTCCAGGGGAGAGACAGCCTCGTACAGACGTCGTATTAGTATTAGATCTCGTCGAGTTAGAATTAGTGTCTCGTCGAAAGTCCCGGAGCGTCACAGTCTCACTCACCGCGGCAAAGTCCCTGAGCGTCAGGGCCTCACTCACAGCGGCAAAGTCCCGGAGCGTCAGGGCCCTACTCACCGCGGCAAAGTCCCTGAGCGTCAAGGCCTCACTTACCCCGGCAAAGTCCCAGGGTTAGGGCCCCACTCACCGCGGCAAAGTCCCGGAGCGTCATGGTCTCCAGCTCGAGTTTGCTGAGCTCCTGGTAGCGGGTTTCGCTGATGGTGAGGTTCATCAGAGACCGTTTCACCTGGAAACGCCGCCAGCGGGGTCATGTAAGTCACAACAGTGGTATCTGAGAACACTATATAAATAGCATGTACATATGTATATACATATAATTGTAGTTACCTCCATTTCCGACCGTGGAATAAAACTTCCGGGCCTTCCAAGAGAATATGTCACTTTCCTGGGATTTTAAACTCGGCTTTCAGTCGTAGGTAAACCAAACCTTCCCCGGTTTCATATTTCGTTTTTCTTACATCTCAGTTGTCACGGTGAAAAAGCGTATTGGGAGCGTACTTCTTTTTGAGCGCACGTCTCTCTGCGCTTCCCATCCTAGCCACCCTACGAGTCTCGCGGTATCTGACAGGTGTTCGACGGTGGCTTGGTGTCTGGTGGGGCTGGATTGCGGCTATAACACGCGCTCTTTCTCCGCTGAAGGCGAATTCTGGGATAAGTGATAACATCTCAAATCAGGGATCTTTACTACGCGCGATCACATGGTTATCTCACCTGGTCTAAGCCCCCGCCGGTCTCACCTGAACTCTACCGGTCTCACCTGGTCTCGTCCAACGGCGTCTCACCTGGTCTAAGCCTCCACCGGTCTCACCTGGTCCCGCGCCTCACCTACTCAGCAAGCGGCGTCTCACCTGATCCGGCGTCACCTGAAGCCGGTTGTTCTCGTTTTCCAGCTGCTGCTGGCGAGTTACCAGCTGCTGCAGCTGCTGCCGCAGCCGCGCCGCCTCCGCCTCATACTGACCCAGCTGTCCCGTCAGCCTGCCGAACGGGCGGAACCACCCGTCAGACTCCGGGGCACGGCACCCCACCCGACAATCTATACGATCAGTCAGCCTGCACAACAGGCGGAACCGCCCGTCAGACTCCGGGGCACGGCACCCCGCCCGACACGCTAAACGATCAGTCAGCCTACACAACAGGCGGAACCGCCCGTCAGACTCCGGGGCACGGCACCCCGGAGTTATTAACACGCGCATTGACGGGGGGGGCGGGTACCCGCCCCCTCGAGTTTTTCGGTGAGAGCAGAAAAACGGCGGCGCGTAGCGCCGCCGTACTTGGCATACCTTTTCCTTCATCATTTTTACAACTTCTGTGAATATTTTAAGGTTAGGTCATCTCAGGTCAGGTCACCAGTACAGGTCAAATGACCCGACCTCAAAAGTTTAAGATAGCATAAGTCGGAGCAGGGTGAACTTATCCGATTGAAACTAATATTACATAATGGCCCCACCGAGTTCTCTAAAATATGTTCCGGTACTTTTTATATCGATGACCTAAGGTCAGGTACGAGGCATGACCTCTCCATTGGAAATACATGGGAAAAATGGTTTTTACGGAATAACTCAGTAAAGGATGGTGATAGAGCATTTATTTTAGCTGCATTAGACTCGCCTGGGCTTTGCGGTTCCAATGATATGCATTTTATATAATTTGACCCTTACCTGACCTCAGGTCAAGTCAAATCCTTGATTTGACCTAGCAAGGTCAAATTATATATCATTCGATTCGGCTTGCTGAGAGGGTTCATATAGGTCAAGTTGTTTTGCCCTATCTTTACTTGTTCAGATTTAATGGCCGAAAAACTGAATTTACATGTTATCCCTATGACGGCATGTTTTGACCTCTCGTGACCTTAAATCGGACCTGAAAAAAATCGTTCAAATGTTTTCGATGGAGAAGTGGACGGGCAGCCCAACGCCGTTTACCGTTTTTCGCTACCTGCCGTGGTTCTCGAGATCTCAGGGGGGCGGGTACCCGCCCCCCCGTCAATGCAAAGGTGGCTCAGACCCCCGTCAATGCGCGTGTTAAGGCAGCACCAACGTGAAACACTACAATCATAGTAAGCGGTTTCCGAAGCCTGCGCGGTCATCCCTTCTACAGCGGCTATCTATAGCGATCCAAAAATACGTTTGTCTTGTTTATTTTTGTTTTGTTTATTAAACATAATCACCAACAGGCTGATGCCCACTAACAGGTGAAGTCAGGTATTAAAACTCTCTCACCAAAAACTAACACATACACATAAACATGTCCGAAACACCCTAGTGCTAAAAACATACAAATGAGTAAAATGGGTGCTGTAAAAATAAAGTTATTAAAATAGTTTGAGCTCATTCCCTCTTCATATATTTGGTGCACATATACCTTGGTGACCTCACACTCTTAGGTCCCTTATGTACTCCACAACGCGAGCTCTAAAAATGCTATAGGTATCAACAAAAAAATCGGAGTTGATCATGGTCAAAAACCTATTAGCAGATTTTGGTATCCGGCACAGAAACCCCGAGGCAACCGTGTTTACACGGCCGCGTGGCTCGGCGAAAAGTCGCAGGTTGCGGGTCGAGCGGGGTGTAACATGAAGGCCAAAACAGTTCAGAAGAGTTTGAGAGGAAATTTTTGAGGAAAATATTGCTTTCAGAAACAGAAGATCGTGTTGAACTCTCCTTGCAGCAAGAGACTGGACGCCGAAATGCCGAAGAAGTGAATGGTAATTCAAAGTGCCGCAAGACTGAGAAGTATGAGAATTTAGCCACATCAAGAATTTGTGTTGTACCCGCTCGACCCGTTCGGCATGGGATTTGGCTACACCAGCCCAGACTACACTACCGTACTCCAAAACAGACCGAACGTTCGCGTTATATGTTGTGAGCAGTGTTTTGGTATTGAAATTTGTTGAGCGCAGGCCGGTTTGAAAAGATCGAATTAGCAGTCCTAGTGATTTGTTGGCCTGTCGTGTTATGCCAGAAACGTGGGATGAGAAATTCAGTTTTGAGTCAATGATTATTCCTAAGTCACGGATTTCTTCAACAGACTCTAGGCGAGTGTTTCCGATGTAGTACGTTGTCTGGACCGGTGTCCGCCTGAGGGTCAACGTAATGTTTTTACATTTGGATGGGTTAAGTTTTAGATCCCATCTGACGGACCACTGATGCAGGTGGCTCAGGTCCCTCTGCAGCAAGAGTCCGTCAGATGGCTGCTTGATTGTTCGAAAAATTTTGGCATCATCTGCATAAAGGAGACAACTAGACTCAATTTCAGCCGGAAGATCGTTGATGAAGAGTGCAAACAAGAGAGGAGCATTTAGAGAGCCTTCAGGTACCCCTGAGCTGACGTTTTTCCACTCTGAGGTTTTTCCATTAAGAACGACCTCTGGCGGCGGTCGGAGAGATACGAGATAAACCAATTTAGGGCTGAATCTTTCAAATGATAGGAATTTCGGAGTTTGTAGATCAGATGTTTTTTTCCACTTTTTTATTCATATTCGTACCAAAACTAGCACAAACCCACCACTAAATCCACTTCAACCACACTCGCAACCACAAATCCACTTCCTGATGGCGTCTCTGTAGCTACTAGAGTACAAAGAGCGATGGCCTACGGGGCCTGCCATTACCTGGAGATGGCGGCACACAGACAAAAAGAACAAATCTACAAGCACAGTGTACCGGTTCCCTCTCTGCATCCAAACAACCATGCTCTGCAACCAAAACCCAAAGGGTGCACTCAGAAAACCACAGCCATCTCAGATTCGTACATGATGCGCACCAACAGCTATCAAAACAAGTGACAATAGTGGTGTCCCCTACAGCACTTTACATCACTGCTGACCTACGGGAGGTCAGCAGCCGCTCGTTGGCACCACCTGGCGGAATTACAGCACTAGCCCGGGATAACATTCCTGCATATTTCTTTGTATTTATCGTGGAGGCGCCCATAAGCCACCTGTGCATTGCGCATATGGTGTGTTGGCGTTAAAGCGAGGGTATGTAATTGTAGCTACAATAACTACCAGTGCATGTGGGCATGTATGTGCGTGATCTTGTTTATGTATCTACTGAAGATGTTGATCTCGTCTCAAGAATTCCCATAGCCTTCCCCATCTTTCCCCAAATTGACTTTCTCTGGCCGTAATTTTCGAAATATACTTCTCGAACGTGAGGTATTGATGTATAAATCGTTTCAGCTTCTCAAACTTCAGGTGTTCCGGGTAGTCTTTTTCCTTCCAAATAAACTGATTTGTGAGCATAATGACTGTATTAGCACGTATGGTTTGATTTAAGTTACGCAGATGAAGACCGACAAATATATTCATGTTTGTCAAATGGGTTCGTAGTCCCAATAATTCTTCCACACCGAGCCAAAGTAATCTAACTGAGGGACACTTCCAGAATTTGTGCGTAATATTTTCTGAATACATCGGACAGGTTTTGCACTTGTCGGTTTCCAAAAGCCCCATTAGGTAAAGAAGTCTGTTCGTCGGTAAGATACGTTTAATTATGCGATATTGAAGCCATCTGAGATTGACATTGTTCGTTGAATGGTGAAGCCGATCATAAACCTCAGACCACTGTATCTGGGAAGGGGGTTCGGTGTTCTCTGGAGATAGTCCTGCCACTTTTCATGGCATTTCTCCCTGTCTGGTACCCACTCTTGTTCTTTCAGCTTCCAATACGCCCATTGGACAGCTTTCGGTGTGCTCTTTAGGGTTGCAAAACTTTCAGGAATGTCTGGTGCGGTCGGTTTATCCATCATAATCCGTAGTTTCCATATCTCTGGAATGGATCTCAAAATCGATAGAGATGTTACTGGATGTATATTATAGATTTGAGATACTTCATTTGATGTCATAAGTCTTCTTTCAGAAACTTCGTAAATGTTGATTACGCGAACTATACCCCTATTAACCATTAATTTTCTACTGATTGACCCATTGTTCCCGCTGTCAATATTTTTGTTGCCCCATATAACTTCGCTAAGAATATTTCCCCCACTGAGCTCCTCCGTCTGTTTGATGCTCATCCAAGTTGAACAGGTTTCCTCCCAAAATTGATTCCGTAGCCACTTATGCAGCGTCTTTCGATCTAGATTGCAGTCAAAAACCGTTATGCGTTCATTTAAGGACAATTTTTGTTTCATGACACATTTCCATTTTGCCGTATTTTCAGGGTCGATATATTTCTTTATCCATCCTATCTTTAGGCTTTTTGACTTCAGTGCTATATCTGGAACTTGGAGTCCTCCATTTTTATATTTTGCCTTTAGTGTGGCCCTTTTAATCCGATCCCTTTTCCCACCCCAAATGAAGTTAAAAATTGCCGTTTCAGTCTCCTTGATAAAGTCTGTCCCCGGTGCTGGTAGTACACTCATTAAATATACCATCTGCGATAACATTTCAGATTTGACCAGATGTATGCGGCCAAAAGGGGTTAATCCTCTGCCGTTCCATCGGGCAAGGGAGGCTTTTAAAGTCGGTATTTTCTTCTCATAATTCAGCTCAGCAATGTTAACGTTCGGATCGTTTGATATTTTTATACCTAGTATCTCAAGACAATCTTTCGGCCACTGGACATTGTAGTCAAGACATATTGGCCGCTTGGTGCTTGCTTCATGTCCTATCCATGATGCTTGAGTTTTCGTTACATTGAGTTTTAAACCTGAAATTTTTCTAAAGTCATCAAAAACTTTTAAGCATGCAATGAATGAATCAGAAGTTCCGTCCATTATAATGGTGACGTCATCTGCGTAACTTGTAACTTTTAAAGTAGTCTGTCCTACTTCCATGCCCCTGATGCTTTCAGTCCTCCTAATTTTTTCTAGGAGGGGCTCAAAAGCGATCAAAAAGAGCAAACAACTTAATGGACATCCCTGTTTTAAGCCGCGTTTTGTTTTATACTCGGAAGATAGCTTACCGTTGATCTGTATTAAGGCTTTAGCTGGGAAATCTGGATTTTCATCATATAAAACGTCAATCCATCGCAGGAAATTACGTCCCAGTCCTTGCCACTCCATTACTCGCTTCATATATTGCCAGTCTACGCTATCATAAGCTTTTCTAACGTCACATGCCAGCAAAAGAGCCGACTTCTTTTTAGAATTACAGTGGTCCATGAAATCCAGCAGAAGCCTGATGTTTTCTCCGATATAACGGCCTTTAATAAAGCCAGTTTGATCTTCATTAATGATATTGGAGACAATTGCACCTAATCTTCTCGCTAGGCATTTTGTTATGATTTTGTACAAAGTGTTTAAAAGACTTATTGGTCGTAGGTTTTCGATCATTCGACTATCTTTCCCCTTCTTGGGGATGAGGATTGTTACGCTTCGTTTCATATCCACTGGCATGCTGCCTCGCTCAAAGATTTCATTGCACACCCGAAGCACTAGGTACTTTAACTCCGGCCAGAAAAATTTATAGAATTCCCCAGTATATCCAGAGAGGCCAGGAGATGAATTGTTATTGGTGGAAAATACCGCTCTAGTAAGCTCCTCTAAGTCTATTGGACTGTTGAGATACCTAGCGTCTTCCTCTGACAGACGCGTGAGTCCCTCAGTAAAGGGTTCTATTTCATCTGTGACCGGTAATTTCTCGTAAAGCTTACTGAAAAATTACATCCTTCTTGAAGCATTTTCTCTGTGCTACTAGTTATTACTTTTTGTCCATAAATTTGATTATCTTCAACAAAGAGCGCTTTGCAGACGTTTTTGCATCTGTTTCTTTTATGCAGGTCATGAAAGTATTTGCTTCCCGTTTCTGCTAAATGACGCCACCGTACTTTAGACAGGAACATTCCTTGGCTGGACATATCTTGCATTAGGTCTTCCCTCTTCTTTTTTAGCGTATATAAGAGGCTTTCATCCGCGTTACTTATACTTTCCAACCTCAAAATTTCTTCTTCTATATGATTGAAAGCAGCGCACCTTCGCTGTTTTTTGCGGGATGCGAATTTTATTATGTGACCTCTGAGCACACAGACCAGGGTTTCAAACAATACAATGCTTGAGTCTGTACTAACCTCATTATCTTCTATAATCTCTCGTATTTTCTGGCGTGCCATATTGACAAAATTTTCATCTTTCAGAAGACAGTTGTTAAATTTCCAAAAAGACCGCCCCATATCAATCGTTGGTACTTGGACTATCATCGTAATCATTTTGTGGTCAGATAGGTATCCGTCCCTTATCTCAACAACAGGAGTGCTCCTACAGTGAAGAATGTTCTTGCTCGTAACGAAAAAATCAATACGTGACTTGCTCGGTGGATTCGCTCTAACATATGTGTAGCATCTTTTTTGTGGGTAGAGCTCTCGCCAAGTATCAATTAAATCGTTATCTTCCATAAACCTTTTTAGGACCTCCTTACACTTATCGTTATTGGCTAATCGTCTTGCTGAGCTTTCTCTGTCTTTTGAAATGTCCAAACAAAAATTAAAATCCCCTCCAAAAATGACAGAGGAATTCTCGTATTCATCTATTTCAGTTACAAAGTCCTCAATTACACGTGGGTTATCTGTGCTGGGACCGTAAAAATTCCCGACAGTAAAGCTAACACCGTTCAAAATCAATTCAAGAATTACAAATCTTCCGTCTCTATCAGTGCAGGTTTTGCTTATTGAGGCGCCTGCGTTCGACCTGATCAGCGTGCATACCCCTCGGCTCCTATTATCTCCATGTGAAAAGCAACCTAGGCCTCCCCATTCATTTAACCATTTGTCACAGTCTTCAGCTGTAGAGTGTGTTTCCTGCAAGAGAACTACGTCGAACTGCCATTGCTTTAGCCATGTGAAAATCTTACGCCGCTTAGGAACACCCCTTACCACCTGAGCCCGGAGGCCATTTACGTTTAGTGATGCTAGTCTCAAAGTAGTGTCAGCGACTTGTGAATGAGAAGCAATAGAGAAGTAAATATACTCCTTTATATCTTTGCGTGGCATGAGATGGTTGGGTCAACACGCCGTAATGCATTAACTGCTCATGAAAAGTATCAACATGTCCGTGTGACGCAGTCTTGAGATAACTAAATCCGTGGTACTTATGCGAATGTTGTGTGAGAGTTGAGAGAGGTGGGGCATTCATGTCAACACACCACATAAGGGATACACGAATGTAGCGCAAAAAACAAAGAACATAAACACATAAAGTAAGCATGACTGCAGTAGCCTTGGCGCAGTTGGGGTGCGCAGTGAAAAAAACTACCTCAAGCGAAACGGAGAACGGGTTTCAATCGCACACTAGTGGAATACCTACCCGTATTAGCTATACTCCCAAATAAATCACCCTTGATTTCACAAGGTACTTGTCATCGTCGAAAGAGGGACCCAACACAGTTGCCTGTTCTGAGTGATAGAGCAGCATTTACTTTACCCTAACCGAGAGAAAAACTGCACATTCCAGACAACAATACTAAATAAACATTGAGTAGAAAAATTAGTATTACACAATACCTGCTTGGGAGTCCAACTACGGTGCGCAGCCTTCCGCACACGTCAGAGAAGAGCAGCCAGCCGCGGCTGCTCATCTCGTCTGAACGACGACGGCCAGCAACACTCGCGGAAAACCTCGAGCCACACAGGCACGAGAGCTAAATTCACCGCCCCCGGTCCTGTATGAGTGTATCCACCGTCACCGCCGGCCCTGCCGATCCACTGTCCGCCGTCGTCGCCACATCTCGCGAAACCGTCCGCCGACTACCGCCCGAGACCGCCGTCGCCGAACCTCGGGCCGAAACCTCAGACGCAACGGCAGCAGCGGGCGCAGGAGCGTTGACGCGCTCGCTCCCTCCCGGCACCTCCCCGCCACCACAGGCCGGTCCGCCCGGCCCGGATGCCGCTGTAGGAACATCAGCTTGGCCCGCCACTGCGGGAGCCGGCCGCGCCACGCGCCGCTCCCCGCGCCGGCCACCGCCGGTCGCCAGGCGTCCCGGGACGGCCGCGCAGAGGCGCCGCCAGACTCCGCAGGCTGGTCAGTCACGTGCTTCTCCCGGAGTCTCCGCCAAAGATTGCGGATCTGGTCGATTGTCGTTACCCTCATCGGTGTGGATTCTCGGCTGAGCTTATAGCCCGGAATGCCTTGGTTAGTGAAGACACCCCAGACCCGCTTCTGTTTCTTCATCGCCAGGAGTTCGGTGAAGATCTCCTTGTTTTTCCGCGTTAGGGACTCACTCAGATACAAGCGTTGGTCGGGTGGTGTGGGCCTATCTCTAAGACGGATCCTTTCTTGGTACAGGCGATTTCGCAGCTCCCTGTCACGGAACGCACAGATTGCAACATCATTGCCGTACAGTCTGTGAGCTGCCGAGAAATCTTCTCTTGAAACAGGGATGTGCGGAAAACTGGCACCTAGAATCTGGATGATTGAGGAGCGGATGTCTTCGCCAGGGCGTCTTGTTCCCAGCTGCTTGCTGGTAATGATCAGGTTTACTCCGCGCTCATGACGCTCCATGTCATCCAGCTGGTTTTCGAGTGCCGCTACTGTTTGCTGCGTACATCTGAGCTCAGTTTCAAGCCCTTGAATTTTCTCCGATTTTTCGAAAGACTAGCTTTCCAAGATTTCTATTCTCTTCTGTTGAGATTCGAACTTGGTTTTTAGCATGTCATTCAGATTGGCAAGCTCTTCTCCGATAGACGACTGAATGGTATTTTGGATAAGTTCCTTCATGAACGATAGGGTTTCCACTGAGAGGGCTCCTTTTCCCTTAGGTGACTTACCCTTCGGAGATTTGCTGTGCTTTTGCTTCTTCTCGTAAGCCGCAACCATTTCAGAGATCGATTGTTGCCTCTCTCGCTTCCGTTTTCTGGGTTCGGTGTCAGTGTGTCCCGCTTCCGCATCACTAAATACTGAGTCGGTATCACCCGCTGTCGACATTTTGAATCTCTGCTTTCCTCTAATCGCCCTCACTGTATACTTTCTGAATATCAACCTTTCAGTCCCATCCGAAATCACTTTCACAGAAGCCCTTCACTTTTCGTCTGCGCACCCAGACCTGCACAGTCGGTCACTGACCCATTGGGGTCACTCCGCTCCGCGGGCACGTCCGCACGCGACCGCTGCCAAGGCCAGACTGAGATCAGATGTTTGTGATTGACACTTTGAAAAGCGGCCGAGAAATCTGTGTAAATAGCGTCCGTCTGGTATCCCTCCGAAACGGCCTTCCACGCCGAATCAAGAAAAACAGACAGATTGCTGACGCACGACCTGCGAGGAACGAATCCATGTTGTTCAAGACAAAGAGCTGGGGAGACATGCCGAAAGTTGATCGTAAGCAATTCGCTCCAAAATTTTCGCAAACAGGGAAAAAAGACTAACGGATCTGTAATTAGAGGGGTCCTTTCTGTCACCTTTTTTGAATATTGGAATGATGTTGGCCATTTTCCATTGCGAGGGAAACATTCCTGAATCGAATGATTTGGAGGCAATCTTATAAAGCGGCACCACCAGCTCCTCACGACATTCTAATATTATTCTAGCACTGATGTTGTCACTTCCACAAGCTTTGTTAGGGCAAATCGAATTTAGCGCAGACCTAACGGACTGTTCCGTCACAAAGAATCGTGAGAGATTTTCAAGAGGGTAATCGGGAGCAGTCGGAAAATTTGTGACGGCGGGATCTGTAAATTTGTTGGCAAAGGTTTCATTTAGGAGGCCGGCTTTCTCGGTGTCGTCAGAAACTAATGAGCCATCAAATTTGGTGAGAACGCTGGAAACGGGAGGTTTTTTCTTTAAGCATTTGACAAATGACCAATATCTTTTAGGGTTTGTTTTCAGATCATCAGTGAGTTTTTGGAGATATTCATTATACTTAACGTTTGCTAGGTTTTTGAATTGGTTCCGTTTCAGGGAGAAAGTGGAATTAGTTTCCTCGCAGGGGTTACGCCGCATCCGTCTGAACGCTGCTTCTTTCAACCGAAGGGCTGTCCGCACAGCACGGTCAAACCAAGGGGGCATCTGCGCCGGATAGTCACAGTGGGTATGTGGTCTGCAATGGCGGATTCGAGTAAGGCGTAAAACATATCCACCGCTTCATCTACATCGACGTCGTCAATCAGAAATAAAAAAAGGGTCAATCCAAAAAGGGATCCTCTTGCGATGGTCATGTTTCACTTGCAGAAGCCACTGAAGCTTTTGCTCCTTTGTGGCAAGGATGTAGTGCAGTGTGATAGTGATGTCTCTCTCAGCGGTACTATTAGTAGCCCGCAGGTCTCTAATGTCCTGTTGTTAACACGCGCATTGACGGGGGGCGGGCACCCGCCCCCTCGAGTTTTTCGGAGACAGTATAAAAACGGCGGCGCGTAGCGCCGCCGTACCTGGCATACCTTTTCTCTCATCATTTTTACAACTTCTGTGAAAATTTTAAGGTTAGGTCATCTCAGGTCAGGTCACCAGTACAGGTCAAGTGACCTGACCTAAAAAAAAGTATAAGATTGCATACGTCGGAACAGGGTAAACTTATCCGATTGAAACTCATCACATAATGGACCCACCAAGTTCTCTAAAATATGTTCCGGTATCTTTTATATCGATGACCTAAGGTCAGGTACGAGCCATGACCTCTCCGTTGGAAATGGATGGGAAAACGGTTTTAACCGAATAACTTCATAACGGAATGTGATAGAGCGTTTATTTTAGCTGCATTAGCTTCACCTTGTCTTTGTGGTTCCAATGATATGCATTTTACCTATTCTGAACTTGACCTGACCTCAGGTCAGGTCAAATCCTTGATTCAAATTATAAATCCAGGGCAAATTATATGGCATTCGATTCGGCTTGCTGCGAGGATTCATACAGTTCAAGTCGTTTTGCTCCATCTTTACTTGATTAGATATAATGGCCGAAAACCTCATTTACATGTTATCCCTATAACGGCATGTTTTAACCTCTAGTGGCATTAAATGTGACCTGACAAAAAAATGGTTCAAATATTTTCAATGGAGAAGTGGATGGGCTACCTAACGCCGTTTACCGTTTTTTGCTACCTACCGTGGTTTTCGAGATCTTAAGGGGGGGCGGGTACCCGCCCTCCCCGTCAAAGCGAAGGTGGCTCAGAACCCCGTCAATGCACGTGTTAAGACCCGAATCCTGCATCTTCCTCCCACTCACTCAGCGGCTGGTCGAGCCAGAGCTTCGGGTCGATCTTCAGCAGCTGGAAAACGAGCCAGGAAAGCTCATCCAGCAAGCGTGACAGTTTGGTGTCCTAGTCGATGACCTGTGCTAATCAGTCGTCGCCCCCGTCTGCTGCTACCGCGTCGTCGAGACGTCTCAGTGATGTTGTGGCGATATCAGCTCGCTCGTCGGCGCTGACAGACTCGGACGCGAGACAACACGCCGTTCCCAGCTTCAGGTAGGACATATGGCGGCGCATCTTGTACAGGGCCGCATCGGCAACTTGTTGAGGCCGCGCAGGTGCCGTAGGGTGTGATGGAGGTAAATGTCTTTGTGAGCAGCTTTCACTGCTAGTGGGGCCAGGCCGGAACGTACAGAAGGCTGACGAAAAGGCAGGTCCTCGGCATATTATCATATCAAATATGATATCCGCAAAAACGCTCTAACTCTAAGCCGTTTGCGCATCCACTACATCAACTCGAATGTTTATTAAAACGGTATCATTGAACTTGCAATGCTTCAGAGAACCATTTTAAAGGGAGATGCGCGAAAAAATAATTGGCTAGATCAAAAGGTCACAAAAAGTTGTTTGAGAAGACCTATTCTCATTTTTGCGAATTCGGCCTGTAAATGCTTTAAAATTGCTCTCAAAGTCAACATTTGTAGACGACTTTACCGGTACACCTCCTCAGTGTATATGACGTGCACACGACTAAGGCTAGCAATTTATCTAAGAATTAGGTCATATCTATCCTAAACAGTGATGTAGAACTTTGGACTGCTACAGAAAAAATTACTTTAGAAAAACAACATTCCAAAACTCTTTTGAAACAGAAATAGAGGGCTTAAAAGAAATCACAATTAACCAATCACAAGCCTAGGAATTCTCAAACCGGGCTCACGTGACCTATCTGACTCATAAGTTTTGTCATCCTAGGGCTGAAGCAGGGGGTTGCGCTCCGGATTTTTAGCCTATGCCAAAAATGGCAACCTCAAATCTGGCATTCACCATGGTGATGACGTCAGCGATCGCCTAGAGTTGCTTAGCAACGCATTGTCGCTGAGCATTGTACAAGACGGGGCTATCAGGAGATAAGTTGCGTGTTAGGGGCAATAATACTGTTTTTGAGAACGTGGCGTAATAAATCTTGGGTCTACCCATCGCCAGATGCATCTTGAAACCGTAAAACACTCCACGATCCGGAGTCGATTCTCATTGAATAAATAGGCGGCTCCACCTTGAGAGCAACTGCTGACGTCACAAACCTAAAATTCTCTAGAAATAGAGGTTGCCATTTTTTGAGAGGGGAGCGTTCTACCTCTACATTTAAAGGCCTTGTCTCCACCTTGAGAGCAACTGCTGACGTCACAAACGTAAAAGTCTCTAGAAATAGAGGTTGCCATTTTTTGAGAGGGGAGCGTTCTACCTCTACATTTAAAGGCCTTGGGCTGAAGCAGAAAATGACTCAAGACCCGAGGTACGAAACCGCTGAAGACTTGAGTAATTATGTTTTTTTCCGTTTCTAGGGCGAACTAATTCATTTTGTAGTTTTTAAAAGGTTTTTAAAATTAATTCAAATACAAATACAGGAGAACAGACATTTGTATTACAAAAAACATTGCTTTTCAACTTTAAACAATTTTCGAAAAGTAAGTGATGGGTGAAGTTTTCAGCATTTTACTGGAACTGTTAACCTATTTCGATAATAAGTGAGTGGCCTCCCAAAATTTTGCCGAAGATACAAAAATAATTTATAGTTTCGTAATCAGGATTTTTCAAATAGCAAGAAACCACAATAATAATTTTTTCGCGTATCTCCCTTTAACCCTCAACACATACACTTCTTAACAAAATTTGAAACCGGAGCAACCCAGTGGCGCAGCCAGGGGGGCACAGGGGGCACGTGCCCCCCCCCCATCGGTGCCGGGGTGCCCTTTTGATTGCCAGGTGGTGTACCCTCTTTGGGCCGTGCCGTTCGAAATTTAGTGCTCTACGCCGTTGAACCTAGATGGAACTAGACTGCATTTAGCGATTTAAGCTATTGTTTGACAATTAAGTGCCTTTTTGATCAGCTAGGGCATTCTGTCGCCTTTCCAAGCACCCGGGAAGAGTATAGGCACATAATCCGTTTCCAGATAATGCCTCATCATCGCCAATAATCGTACGGGCGGAGCTCATCTGGTGCCTCCTGAAGCTGATCATGTGCCCTCTGAGCTGATCTGGTGCCCTCGTAGTCAATCTGGTGCCCCCCTGTGAAAATAAGTGTGCCTTCTGAACCTATATAATACTCTCTGAGTTAGTTTGATGCCTCTGAGCTTGCCTGGTGTCCTTTTAGCTGTTTTAGTGCCCCTTGAGCTGATCCGGGCCCCCTGGGCTTATTTAATGCCTCCCGGAGTTGATCTACTGTCCAGGGGGGGCACATGGGGACGTGCCTCCCATCACTGCTGGGGTGATAGCCAGGGGGAGTACCCAATTTGGGCCGTGCCGCTCGAAATTTAGTGCCCTACGCCGTTGAACCTATATGTAACTGGACCGTATGTACCGATTGAAACTATTGTTGGACAACTTAATACCTTTTTCGGTCAGTTAGGGCCTTCTGTCGCCTTTCCAAGCACCCGGGAAGAGTATGGGCACCTAGTATGTGTCCACCTAATGCCTCATCGTCGCCAAGAATCGTACGGGTGAAGCTAATCTGGTGCTCCTTGAGCTCATCTCGTGGTCTCTCAGCTGGTCTTGGCCCCTTGAGATGATTACTTGCCCTCTAAGCTGATCTGGTGCCCCTGAGTCAATCGAGTGCCCCACTGAGCAAATAATTGTGCCTCCTGAACCTATCTAATGCCCTCTGAGTTAGTCTAATGCCTTTGAGCTCTTGGTGCCCTGATAGCCGATTTAGTGCCCATTGAGCTGATTCGGGTCCTCGATCTGATCTCATGCCTCCCCAAGTTGATTATTTCTCCTCTTCAGCTGATTAGGTGCCCCCTCAGCTAATTATTGATGTCTCCTTAGATGGCCTGGTGCCCCCTGAGCTGGTTTGGAGGGCCCTGAGCCCACCATGTGTCCTTGAGCTGTTATGTTGCTCCCTGAGCTGATTTAGGCTCCTGCCATAGTCTGGGGGGCTGGGAGCTGACCTGGCCCCCGAGCGGATCGATCTGGTGCCACCTGAGCTGCACTAATGCCCCTGAGTCGATCTGGTGCCTCCTGAGCTCATCTGATGCCTTCTGAGCTAGTCTGGTGCCCCCTGAGCTAATCTGGTGCCCTTTAAGCTGAACTGGGCCTCCTTACGTGTTTTTATGAGCAGCTCTAAAGCCCTGAGCTGAGCTGGGCCCACAGAGGCTGATGAGAGCCCCTGGGATGGTATGGGGCTCCTGAGCTGATTAAGTGCCTCCTGACTTGATCTGGTATTCCCGAGCTGGTCGGGGACCACTGATCTGATTGTTTGCCCCCGAAGCTGATCTGGTGCCCTATGGGCATCTGGTGTCCCCTGAGCAGCTCTGGGGCTTTTGAACTGATTGGGCCCCGAGCTGATGAGGGATCCCTGAGCTGATTTAGTGCCCCTGACTTGAACTTGCCCCCTGCGGTGATCGATCTGGTGCACCCTGAGCAGATATACTGCTTCCTGAACTAATGCCCACTGTGCCGATCTGGTGCCTGCTGAGTCATCAGTGTGCCTCCTGAGCCCATCTTATTCCCTCTGAGCTAGTCTGGTGCCCCATTGCTAATATGGTGCCCTTTAAGCTGACTCGGGCCTCCTGGGTTGATTACGTGATTTCCTGAGCAGCTCACAGGCCCTGAGCTGAGCTGGGCCCACATGGGCTGGTGAGGGCCCCTGAGATGGTATGGGGCTCCTGGGCTGATTAAGTGCCTCCTGACTTGATCTGGTATTCCCGAGCTGATCTGGACCCCGAGCTGGTCGGGGACCACTGATCTGATTGTTTGTCCCCGAGGCTGATCTGGTGCCCTATGGGCCGATCTGGTGTCCCCTGAGCAGCTCTGGGACTTTTGAACTGATTGGGCCCCGAGCTGGTGAGGGATTCCTGAGCTGATTTAGTGGCCCTGACTTGATCTTGCCCCCTGACCTGACTTGAGGCCCCTGAACTGATCTGGGGCCCCAAGAGCCGATCTGGGGCCCAAGAGTGGATCTAGGTTCTGAGGGTACCCTGAGCTGGTCTGGGCGCTGAGCTTGTGAGAGCCCCTTAAGTTGGCTTGAGGCCCCCTGAGGTGATCTGGCGCCTTAAACTGTTCTGGGGCTTCTTGAACTGGTTTAAGGCCCTATGAGCCCATCTGTGGCCCATTGAGCTAGTCTGATGACCTCATCTCTGGGATCAATGAGCTAGTCTGGTCCCTGGGTGAAGCATGATCAGCTCTGTGGCCCTGATCTAAATCAGGGGCCCCTGAGGTGGTCTTGAATAGACAGATAATAAGAACACAATGCCAACTCCCGTCATCTCGGTGCGGGGTCGCTGAGCTAGTCTAGTCCCTGGAGGCACAACTGGGGGGATGGGGGAAGCTGCTCTGGAGGCCTCTGATCCACACTTGGGGGCGCCAGAGCTGGTCTTGAATAGATGGGGAATAAGAATACAATGGAAATTCCCCTTGTAAAACGGAGCTAACCAGGAATGAGGAATCTCTAAAACGGCTTATGATACCTAGGCACCCCTGGTTATATAAATTGCTTATTATACTGGTGGATTCTGGGAAGAAATGATAAAAGGGCATGTGCCCCTGAGCTCGGAGCACAGTCCCCTAAACCGGGATTCTACTTATTAATTTAAATGAAGGACTAGTTTTCACAATTTTCAGTCCTGTCACACCTTCTCCATCCAAACCACCGGCCTGTTCACCTTTTATTTACTCTTAACTGGGACCGATCCTTGAGAATATGGAACTTAATAAACGCGTTCAAAAGGTATCTCCCAAATTTTTCCGGCAGTAAAAATGTGTTCTTCCAAAGACACTATGCTACTCCTCGTCCCACGGCGATTGTGGGAGGCAAGTAACTTAATCCGCGTTCAGCCAGTGCTCACTCGTCACGACAAAACCAGTGGGCATAACAAAGGAATTTTCGACTCCAATATGCCTTAGCCTGCACATTGTAACATATATAACATGCTCCGCTGATTTCTCTGATGTTAAGTACTTGCATGAGTTGGCTGATTTGTCCTTAAATCTATCCAAAACAGTCGTGTTTTGGCTACTTCCATGACATTTTGATGATATTTTTTTCTTTTTTCGGTTTTCATGGCGTTTTCCTTCTCCGTCAATGATTTATTTGCATTTTCATTGAACCAAAGATGCCCAAAAAAGGATATAAACAAAGATATAGCAAGTTTTTTAGGTTACGTTAAAAGTGCCCTTTTTTCCCCGGGGTGCCCCTCAAAGTTGGTGTGCCCCCCCATACCAAAGCTCTGGCTGCGCCCCTGGAGCAACCTAACGAACATGGCTCATTTTTACCACAGAAAGGGTGCGTTGGCTGACGACGCGCTAGCGTGGAAAAGACGAGGTCCCGCCGAGATTTGAACTCGGATCGCAGGATTCAGAGTCCTGAGTGCTAACCGTTACACCACGGGGCCGCCATCCACATCCGGGCGGAATATCCCACCAGGATAAACTACCGGGCAATGTCACCCTTCACTGAGGGAGGCGTTTTGAGTACAAATTATTTAGGATGAAACGACACATCACAAATACAAAACTTTTCATAACGAAAACACTTGAGAGGCTTGAAAGAAAATGAGTGAGAGCTACTTAAAAGCCACTATAAGATATCTTCGGAGATTGGTGTTTGGGACAAGAGGTGTGGATTTAGCAGTGACGGTGGAAAGTCCGAATTTAGGGGGGGCGCCAAGGGCCTTTCAACCCATTTCTTTCCATTCTACGCCATAGGGCTAGTGTAAAAATTCTGATTTAAGGGGTGCACCGTGCCCCCCCAGTTCCGCCACCAGTGGGATTTAGGTATATCTCTCTGGCGGTGCCTAGGTAACTCCAATGAAAGGTCAAAGCAGTGTTTCAAAAATAATTTGGAGTTCAATATTTTTCATTTCAAGAGCTTCAAATCTGTTTCAAGCAGTTCTACAGGCCCGTGGGAGAACTAAAACACACATTTCGCTTTGCTTCTCTTTAAATATTGTGGACATTCGGATTCCTTCAAATTTGACCAACCCCATTTTTGTTTTCAAGTCAGCGCCCATGTTTGGCGCCATACACGTGGACCGTTTACCGGTGAATAGAAAATCACGATGAACACACAACTCTGCCCTCGGACGTAGTCCACATCGACCTACATTCTTCCATCCATACATGTATTTGCGACAGCACACACGGACAAAACACTACAACGGTAAACACAAAAACGAACAGTACAATGGGTGCGCACCCTAAAATCCTAACGCCGGCCGGCATAATTACGCTAAGCAATATTATAAAAGGCATAAGTAACAGTACAAAACAGCGGAAAAATATAGCGCACACAACCGCCGCCGGGCCGGAGCCTGGCCGCAGAGAAGGACGCCACGCTGCCACACGGCGACCGGAGACGTGCAGCCGCAAAGAGGACACCGCTCCGGACAGCGAGAGGCCGTCAGGGCACGTCGATCGTTGAAACTTCTTCACCTTTCTATCGTGATAACTGGTCAGGGAGGATTTCACCATTACCGATATCAAGCTAGAATAATCAGATCTAGTTGGTAGGTTATAGGACAGGGGGTGACCTGATGACCGCCCGTCAGACTAAGCGCCTACCACATCCACATCCGCAGCTATCGTTTTAACAAAGGTCGCCGGAGGCTTGGAGGTATGATCTGGTGCATAAACTCAGTAAAAGGAGTTGAAGGCATAGACTCCGGGAAAAAATGTGAGCATGCTAGTCAATCTTTTGCCAACCTGCTGCTGATATGACAAGAAACATTCCCTTGTAGAACCACAAACTCATCGGATTTGGACTCTGTGTTACCTTTCCCACTTGATAGCTACAAAATTGTCCCATATTTCCTTATCAGGCTGAAAACTGGACCTAAGTGAGAGGACCAGGCCCACATTAGTAACCTTGTATTATTCACCTTGTACGTAAGCAGTGATCCCAGACACCAAAATAAAGAAGCCATAGACTTTAAACAGCCTTCAACATTGAATGATTTCAGATCAAAGCAAAAACGATAGAGAACCTGATTAATTTAGGTAAAAGGGTTGATTTAGGGAAATCAGGGTTCAGTCAGGGGGATAAAGAAGGATTCGACGCCATCGTTTTGCTTGAGATTCTGAAGCTCCATCGCCATGTAAGTTTTACCTATTTCCGTATTCCTCTTTTCTACCTTTGGAACGAGAAGACAGAGGTGAGAGGTGGGGAGGGTGCTAGAGGTGAGAGGTGGGGAGGGTGCTGACCTGATCTGGAGCATGTTGCGCTGGTGTTGCGCCTCGGCCAGCTGATCCTCCAGCTCGTCCACCCGGCTCTGCTGCTCCCGCTGCTCCACCTGCCGGCACCGCAGGCCCCGGGTCAAACCACGGACTGCCCCCGCAGGTCCCCGGGTCAAACCACGGACTGCCCCCGCAGGCCCCCGGGTCAAACCACGGACTGCCCCCGCAGGCCCCGGGTCAAACCACCGACTGCCACCGCAGGCCCCCGGGTCAAACCACGGACTGCCCCCGCAGGCCCCCGGGTCAAACCACGGACTGTCACCGCAGACCCCGGGTCAAACCACGGACTGTCCCCGCAGCTGACAATCTAGAGCCGATCCAATCGGCTAATTCAGTGACTTCGGACACGCCAACGATCCGGCAGAACAGACCACTATTTCTTGGAGACATTTCGGTGAGTGCCCCGATGCTGCATGTTTATGGTGAAGGAAAATTTAGGGAATTCGAATATATATCTCGCGTTTTTTTTAGTCCGCTATAACTCAACTGGGATGCCTCAAATTGTACCACTGGCGATGCAAATTGTTTAAAAATTATCAATGTGCTGACAGATTGTAGATAATAATTTTTCAAAGACATCGTAGATAACAAGATGTTTTGCCATTTGTTGGTGGCTTTCACTTCAAGTAGTTTTCCAAACATATGCTTCGGTCGGATATATTGTATAAACGTGGAGGGGCCAAAGTCAGTAACGTTCAAATCGGTATGGAAATACCAATGCTTCAAACCACTTGCTGCGACAGCTTTAATTAGACTCAACAAACCAAGAGGACGGGAGAGACCGCATACAATAAAGATATTGCTTCACACACTATCATAAGACTTAGAGCAAGGCTATGTACTGACCCTGCTCACGTGGGAAAATAACAGCCATATCGCAGTCGCAGAAAATATACCGCCATGCGAATTACACAAAAATGACGTTAAGGTGCTTAAACTTAATAGTACACACTTCTTGAGCTGGGCGGGTTCAGACCAAACCGTTCTCTTGTTACATGAACTTAGAAAATGCAATCTAAGAAACACAGAAACCCATCTCAGAAGACTTCACTAGCACGCGCTGCACACATGCAACGCATCACTACTTTCAATCCCGAGCGGGGCCCACCTGACCTCACCAGCCCCAAAACCAACCTGCCGCTGATGGGCCACCTCGGCCAGTTCCACCCGGAGCAGCTGCAGATCATGCATGAGCCGTGCTCTGTGATTGGGCGACCGGTGCGTTTGGCCGCCGCCGCCGCCATGGTGGCCGCCGTCCGACGACACCGATACGGTCAGGTCGGTGGGCACGGTGGTGTCGTCTGCTGTGTGGCCAGCCGCCGCCGACTCGGAGGTGGTGGTGGCGGTGGTGGCCGTTGTGTGACCGCCCCCGGCCTCATACATAGCGGCCCCGCACCAATTCTGCCGACAGGAACTGCGGTAAAGTCAGTATCGCCAGCAGCGCTGCACACTGAAAATAATTCGAAGCTAGGTAGCTGATCTCTAGATCAGAAATATCATTTTTTGTCACACATACATTGTTCCTGTTTTTCTTTTAATTCCCCCTGTCTGTGCCGTGGTGTGGTGCTACATCTCTCGAAGGACCCAACCGACCCACCAGTATCTCGCCCTTGCCACTTCCTCCGGTTTCCAGCAGGTTGTTCTGTTAGTGTCGTCTCCTTCGTCCTGTTTTCTCCTCCTCCTGTTGCCGTAGTCCAGTGGTTTTGGTGCCGTGGGTAGTCACGGGCAAAGACAGCTGCGGACACACGCCGTCCCGAAGCTGCGCTTGGTCAGGAAATATGGTGCTAAAGAGGCATAGCCTCGCACCTGCCACACAGGGCGACCGGAGCAGGACGTGCTTCAGGGCGTTCATCCCCTCTTGGCACACGATGCAGCGTGTAGCAAGGCACTCGCAGTTGGGACATTGCTGGCTGGCGGGCGCGGGAAATCGGCCGATGCGGTGCAGGTACTGACGAGAACAGCTCCAGTGAACTACACACGCAATTGCTGGGCGTTTACAGTGTTCTCCCGCATGTCGGCAATGATCTTAGCCAGCATCCAGTCCCCCATTACACCCCTAAACAGACTTTCCAACCAGCGGTAGCACCAGGACGGCAGAGTAGACAGCTCGGGTCAGGTTGCTGACATCCAAAGGTGTGTCCCTGAGGCAACCATGCATTGCCTTCAAGGCAACGCAATCCAGAAAGGCGTACTCGGCTGTCTGCCACCTCAAGACCTAAGTGGTAATAACTTGTCAAGGAGGGAATACAGAAAAGTCTCATTGATCTAAAAAAATCATTATCTGCAATGGTGAGATTTACAAGCATTGTCCAGCCTGCAAAGTATGGCAGCAGGCCAGATGAGTCACACCAGCAATCTAAAATTCTCGCACCACCAGCCTCCAAAAATTCACTCCAATATGCCATATACCAGGGAGAAAAACATACCCATTCCTACCCACACAGTGCAATGATACCTCTGTTACTAGTTAAGGGCTTTTTCTGAAGCCTCCTCCTCTGGCTTAATAAACCATTTAGCCATTATTTGTTTGGTTTAGTTGTCACCTTCCTCGCACCAGTCTCGCAAATTCCCACTAGGTTGATAAAATTCGCACCATTCTCTCCTGTCTCCAAGGGCACTCACACTGACGAGATATTGTCGAAAATGCCATACTTTGCAAACTGGAGCATTGTATTGTTCTGATCTGATATTTTTTAGGCCTATGTTGGTCCAGAAAATTCAAACAGTAGAAATTCAGAGGGGAAGTTCAGGAGGCCCATCAGCTATATTCCCCACAAAACATGTAGGTAGTAAGTCCAGCTATTTTTCACAAAATAAGAAGCATCCACCTACACAGAAAATTGATTGACCAGCAGTTGTAAGTACATGATGAAGGTATACTCAGTCCCATCAAAACATCAAAAGCAAGCTGGGACATAACATATAGAAATGCCACAAGCTTTGAAACAAATCAAAATATAAAATAGCAGCCCAGCATCTCACACCATCCACACCGGTCCGCCCAGCACCGGCCAGCACCAGCGGCGACCAATGAAGGGAGCCATCGCATATAACGACCACGGTTAGTGGTTAGTAGACACTTTTGGTCGTTACCTTTTGGTAATGACTAATAGGTATGTATAAGCCCTTGGTATGTATGACCTTGGACAAATCTATGAATTTGATGATGGATGATCCCAACATTACAATTATCTCTCAAAGAAAAACCCGTGCAGTATTCACAGTACGTGGCATTCGGACACAAATTAATCAAATTCCTCTTCATCTTTTTTTACCTCATATGCTCGTTTTTAACCCATGTGTATTGCGTGCTTTTCTGAATATATAAATATATATAAATATATATATATATATATATATATATATATATATATATATATATATATATATATATATATATATATATATATATATATATATATATATATATATATATATATATATATATATGGATGTAAACGAACTCACACACTCTTCCCCCTCCCTTCCCACCTATTCTTTCTTTCTCCTCTCTCTTCCAAAACAAAAAAACAAAAACAAACGGCGCGCCTTCCGGAATTTAGAGTTCTGAGGTATGGGCTCAAAGTGTAAATACCCTGGGGGTTAGCTTAGTGGTAAATATTTGAGAGCGTTATTAGCGATTCCAGAACGCTAATACAACTTTGAGAGTATACCTAAAATGGCGCTCTAATTTCAAACATAAACTGCGGCAGCACGGCAGCACAATACAAAATTGCTGTGATGATGAAGAGTGTCTCTATTGCTTTGATGAGAGAGTGCAGGGTAAGATGGGGGTGGTGGATTGCCGTGAGGAAATGTAAATTGGTTGGTGGTGCTCATATCAAAATGAAGATATTCTCTTTCGCACCGGCTGGCAGAGAGATTCGGTGTCTGTGCTGCGCTGCGTTCCTAGGAGAGGCAGACGGGCGGCGTGCTGGGGGTGTGTAGCTGGTACCGTTCTCCCGGCTGCTGGAGTGCTAACGCTGTGGTGCCACCACTTGCGTCAACTCAGCATAGGGCGACCGCTGGCACCCGGCACCAGGGTGCTGGCGAATTCGGGCGGGAGAGGAAGTCGAGTCGGCGAGGACATCGGCCGAGAACTGCTCCCGAAGCTGACCGACCAGGAGAGGCAGACATGCGGCGTACTGGGAGCGTGAGCTGGTGCCGTTCTCCTGGCTACTGGAGCTCTGACACTGAGGTGTCACCACGCTGCGTCAACTCATCATGGGGCGACCGCTGCCATCCGACATCGGGCGCTGGCGAATGTCGAGGCGGGAGAGGAAGTCAAGGAAGGGGGACATTGGCCGTGGACCGCCCCAGAAGCTAAGTACCTAAATACTACTAAAGGAATGTAATCACACAGACCCACAACCTGGCGAACGCTGATGTTATTTTGCACAACCTTAATGCACCTATCTGCCCTCGTTCGACGATTATGCGATCATTTTTGTGGTAATGTGCTACCTGTGATGGGGACCGCCTGTAATGTCGAACAATCTGATGCCTGCTCGCCATGTGAAAGGTGGCAGCACTTGTGCCGTGGCCGGATTGGGGGTGGCAGCACGTGTCGCTTTGGCCGGTCAGAGAGGTGGTGGCACCAGCCATGGTGGGCGGTTGTGGGCGTGGTGGCAGGGGTGACATTTCTCTGAGGCTGTCAGACGCAGCTATGTCAATATCCACCAGGTTTTTTTATATCTTGAGTCGCCTCCACACTGGCCTGCTTGCTGGAATACTGCCGCATTTGTCTAATTCACCATTAATCTATTACCATTTAACATGATTGAACAGCCCTCAAGCAGTGTGTGTATCTCGGTGACCATCACACTGCGGAATGGAGCCGCGCTGCCTGCTGATCAATATGGTTGCTGGATCGATGTCGTGTGCCCCAATATTGGCCCCTGCGAAGAGCTATTATTGTCACCAGCCTCCATGACCCACTGGCTGCTTTGTTATGATTACTGAGGCTCCTCCATATCAGGTCGTATGCCCTGACATTGAAGTGCGTTTTGGCCGGAAGCGACTGTGGCTACATGTTCAGACTCTCTAGCGGGCGGGAGTTTGGGAGAGGCACTGAGGTCTTTTCCTTCTCGTTACGGACTGTGCCCTGATTCAACCGCGTGATAATGCATATAATTGTTATTGTTAATTGTTAACATTATGAGTGCCTCATGCCTGCCTCCTTTCCCGGCCCTTCCTTTCTCCGCTGCTGACCGCTTCGCCGCTCCCCGAACCCCGCCCCCATTCGTTCTACACCTCTCGACCGCGCGCCGGCCGATATGTCGGTGGCATCCACTATGACTCTGCTCGGCATTACTCAGAAACACGCACAAGAGGTCTGCGACTACGGCAGGGCACATAATTCACTCGCACAACACTACTGATTTTTGCATTCTTTCACTTCATTTTTTTACGTTATTTCATTTTATTTACTCCTGCTCCCGATATATCTGATGCGGCGGTCCCGCACAGTTCCTGCTAAACCTTCCTCGGGCTGGCGGTGAAATGCACGTATTCCTGCCGCCTGCACGATGTCATGACTCCTGATGACCTGCCATTGTCACCCTCAGCAGCTGGTCGGGAGATGAGTGAGGTCGGGTGATGATAATCATGGTACTAAATCGCTCTTTACCTCCGTAACGTCTACGACGAAAGTGTTCCTTTTTGGCTTTTTAATGCCCCCTTTGTGTGCGTGTTGCGGTTGCGCACGTATATATGTGCCTGTTTGTTGTTGTAATAAACGTATGGTTCTAAGACGACCCAAAACAAAAAAGTGAAGGATTTGAGATGTTTGCTGTGGAGAGTGCATTTTTTTATCGGCATCATCCTCATATGTTAAAAGCAACATTTTTGCAAAGGTTTCCTCCACTGGCGGATCTATGAGCAACTTTCCGGCGGGGCCAAACTAACGTTTTGGGCGGGGCTAAATCGAGAAAACCTTTATATATAATATTTAAATTAATAAATGTGGATACTTCCTTAGGCTTTCCCTAGGCCAGGGCTACTGCTCGTGCTAGCCACTGATTACTTAAATTTCTCAGCTGGTGCCTTTAGCAGCACTGGCCGCAGCTGGCGATGGCTCTCTCTGCTTAACGGTTGTTTGCGCCCCTGGAGCTGATTGCTTGGCTTTCTTGGAGGCTGTCATGAGTGAGGGACACTGACTCTGGCAGTGGTTGGTGGGGCGGTGGCACTGGTGTCGTGCTGTGTGTTTCTCTTGTTTAGATTTAGATTCTGCCCATCCAGTATGCATGTGTCTTAACTTCTGTGCAAAAAACATCATCATTTTATATTATTCTCATCTAGTCATGCACATGATCACACCAGCTGACTTATTGTGTTTATAGTGTGAGCCCCTTCTCATGTATGTTCTTAATTTTGCAGTGGACTTGCTATTTGATATGTGCATGGTGTGGCACCAGGTCCCCAAAGAGAACTCAACATGACACAGGTCAGATTCAAGCTTGGGTCTGCTGTGTGAGAAGAAAGCATTGTGTCTGTGTAAATTATAAGTAAACATGTATTGGGGCAAATTAAGGCCAGGGAAATTATCCAACCTGTCTCAGAGTGTTGTTGAATTAAAAGGTTGTTACTGTTGTGGGCAACATTTACAGAAAGCTAGTTCAACGATTCATGCACCCTCTTTTAATGGTCAGCATAGCATGGTCTACACCATTTAACAGCCAGTTTTCTCAAACTTATGGAACCTTTTCTGGAACCTGGTCGGGAGGTTACATGTGCTGGTGGGTGACTTGCTGTCATAGTTCCGGGAAAAGGAAGACTTTATAGTAGTAGCCACCTACCTTATTTTTTAGGCGAGGGTTTTTTGTCTAATATGCCTTGTAAGTTACTGGAAACATCTGCTGTCTGGTTAGGTATTGGTGTGAAATTACTGCCTGATTCATTAATTATCATAAATATTTGTTCTGCTGACAGCTGACAAAACATGTTGAGTACGGCTGGCTCAAGCACCTGACGGCCAAGTGGCTAGTGGGCCTGCTGACAAAACTCTGCTCATACCTACTTAAAGTAGGGCCACAGAGAATCGCTGGGTGTTTTGTGAGTTTAAGTATTGCAAATCTGAGGATATGGCTAGTCTTCCAAAATAAGGTTTGGTATTTGTAATTTAGTCAAATTTTAGACTGTTGCCCATCAGGAAGTCAAAACTATTTTCTTTGTTTATAACTTTGTGTTTTGTGTCAGCCAGGACCTATTTCGTGAAAGCAGCAGGAGGCCAATCCAAGAATGCTGGTGCGGCGCCTGATCAGTAGTGTGACAGTGGCGCAGTGTCGTCCTCCGGGTCGGTGTTTCTCCACCGAGTACCTGCGCTCTGCCTCCGTGTACATACACTGGCCCTATTGCGCCCGCAAGTGCATCTATTGCGACTTCAACAAGTACGTCTCGTCACATGTGGACCAGGCGCGGATACGGCGCTGCCTGCGGACCGAACTGCGCCGCCAGCTCGACGCTTCTTGTGTCCAACAGGTGGCCTCTGTGTTCTTTGGCGGCGGCACACCTTCCTTAGCTCCGCCATCCACTGTTGAGGTGAGATTGGGCGGAGGCCCGGGCAGCCGTGGCCTCTCCTCAGAGTCCAGACCAGTCAGCCACGCTGACGCTTTGAGCTCACTCATTAGCACTTTATACGCTGTCTCAATTCAGTGCAGCTGCCGTTATAACGTTATCCTTCTAAACTGACGACGTATAGGATTTGTAATTCAGAAATCCGACAGAAACCGGATTTGCCGTCTTTACAGTCAAGATCCCTCCGAATTTGGGGTTTTCCTAAGCTCCTACAATGAAAAGAGCCTGACCTGTACGTTATTGAACACAAACGTTACGGGGAAAAGTAAATTATTCTGAGTAACCCAGTAATGGCATGCATATCTGATAAACAACTTGAGAGTTAGGTGTGCCGAACGATAATTGCTGACTGCGAGTTTTTATCGCGTTCTGACGGTGTCCGAGCGGCTGCTGTGAGGTTCCAACGCCGCTGTTGTTGCCGCAGGCGGTGTTAGCCTTGCTATCTGACCGCCTTGAGTCAGATGCAGAGGTCACGTTAGAGGCCAATCCCACCAGCGCCACGAGCGACACCTTACGGGCGTTCCGGGAAGCTGGAGTCACCCGTCTCTCGCTAGGAGTGCAGGTATGTTTGTGTGTTGTACGTACAGGCAGCATAACTCATAGAAGCATCTGAGGCGATTTTTTCCGTTTGAGTTTGGAGCCAGATTTGAAGAAAAGACTATACAATGTGGACAATTGATGCCTGACTAAGCAGCATTCAGTCTGTTATGCCCTGTCTGACCAGTCCACTGTACAAGGAAAATATGGGTTCTGAAACGAGTCACGTTTTCCCTTTGCTTGCCTGTTCTTACTTTGGATCTCTCAATCCGCTCCTTCTGATCCGTCTCTGTACATCCACTATGCACCTTTGACCTTCCACTGTTCACCCAGCCCATTCTGCCTGACCTGTCACTGCTCACCCTGCCCACTCTGTCTGACCTGTCACTGTTCACCCAGCTCACTCCTTCTGACCTGCCACTATTCACCCTGCCCGCTCTGCCTGACCTGCCACTGTTCACCCAGCCTACTCTGCCTGACCTGTCACTGTTCACACAGCCCGCTCTGCCTGACCTGTCACTGTTCACCCAACCCATTCTGCCTGACCTGTCACTGTTCACCTAGCCCGCTCCTCTCTGACCTATCACTGTTCACCCAGCCTACTCTGCCTGACCTGTCACTGTTCACACAGCCCGCTCTGCCTGACCTGTCACTGTTCACCCAGCCCATTCTGCCTGACCTGTCACTGTTCACCCAGCCCGCTCCTCTCTGACCTGTCACTGTTCACCCAGCCCGCTCTGCCTGACCTTCCACTGTTCACCCAGCCCGCTCTGCCTGACCTGTCACTGTTCACCCTGCCCGCTCTGCCTGACATGCCACTGTTCACCCAGCCCGCTCTGTCTGACCTGCCACTGTTCACCCAGCTCACTCCGTCTGACCTTTCACTGTTCGCTCTGTCTGACCCGGCCCTGTCCCGGCTGTCCGTCAGGCGCTGGATGACGCCGAGCTGCGGTGGCTGGGCCGTGACCACTCGTCAGAGGAGGCCATCAGCTGTCTCCGGGTGGCCGCCAACCTCTTCCCGGGCCGTGTGTCTGCCGACCTGCTGATCGGCCGGCCGCGCCAGAGCGTCGCCGGCCTGAGAGCTGAGCTGCGCCGCCTGCTGGCGCTCTCACCCGACCACCTCTCCCTGTACCAGCTGACGGCTGCGCGCGGTACCCAGCTGTACCGGCAGGTGGCGCGCGGTGAGACTGTGCTGCCCTCCTCAGACCAGCAGGCCCACCTGTACCGCGCCGCCGTGCAGCAGCTGGCCGATGCCGGACTGGAGAGGTACGAGGTGGCCAACTTCGCCCGGCCCGGCCACCAGAGTCGCCACAACGCTCTGGTGTGGCGCGGCCGGCAGTACGCTGGCGTGGGTCCCGGCGCGCACGGTCGGCTGGTGTGTAGGGACGGACGCACGCGGCGGACGACGGTGCAGACGCCGTCCCCGGAGCGGTGGATGCGGGCGGTGGAGGCGGGCACCCCCGGCTCCTGCCGCCAGACGGACCAGACGCCTGAGGACGTGCTGGCTGAGCTGGTGGCAACCAGTCTGCGGACGGTGCGCGGCCTCACGGTGGCCGACTGGCGCAGTGTGGGCTGCGGGCTGGACAGGTGGCAGCACCTGGTGCGGCACCGGCAGCTGGAGCGTCTGCGGCCGCTGCTGACGGTGTCGCCGTGCGGGGAGAGACTGGCCGCCACGGCGCGGGGTCTGAGACTGCTGGACTCACTGCTGCCGGAGCTGTTGAACGTGATGGAGACGTACACGGATGTCGGCGCCGGGAGGTGGGCCACGACCGGGCTGTGATGGATTATAACCCTTCGTAGGAGCTAATTTTTGCATCTATGCAATCAAATGATACGATACATTTGATTTTATCGTTAGTCAGCTTGGTGTCGATCTTTTAAAAATAATACCGTCTTTCTAAGCTGTTCATTTTGATGAGGAAGATGGTGTTAGATGTTCTCGATATTTTTTTCGGAATGGTGGTACTGATACCATATATGGTATCACTAGATCTACAATATCGCTGGGTGGGAGAATTTTGCACCAATATGTGCCCGGGTGTTACATCGTTTGCTTTATGCTCAATTGCGCTTTTCGCCAGAAAATGTACGCAAATTCCAGCCCCACTAATTCGGCAACCCGCGTTGAAGCCCTGGCAAGTCTGAGTGGTCAGGTTAACAGGCACTCGAACACTACGCAGTATTCATACCCATGAAGTGGAGGGAGGGGATATGGTTGGCTCTATGGTAGAGCGCATGCATTCTGAACCACAGGTCACGGGTTTAAAGGGAATGTGGCACCTTGGTAGAATCATAGAATTTAGTGAAATTAGGCGTACTTTTAGCCAAAAATAATGAAACGACTCATTATTTCTCTGAAAAATGTACAATAAGCTCAATATTTTGTTTTTAAAAATACTCCTCTAGAAAAAGAAATAAATATCAGCCTGTGGATGATGTCACGATCTGGCAACCACTACCATTCTTGAAACACTTCAAGGGCTTCGATTGACTGATGCTCTTGGTGACGTTAGCATATGTCGTCACACCAGCAGCTCACAACAATGGTCGCCCGGCGACGGGCTGATGGGGGGGGCTGGTGTCAGGTAGGTTTTAGCCTTTTTCTACGTAAATATCGTGTTCCAAGACAAATGAAATATGGAGTTCCGGGTTTTCCAACTTGCTTTACAACTTGGCTATCTCAATTAAAATCACGTTGTGAAGGTGCCACATTCCCTTTAAGGCCCGACGAGTTATCTGAATCATTACAACCTGATCCCCAAAAGCCCTCCCACCAGAGTGGAGTTGGCGACGCTGTATAACCTCGGCAGTTGGTGTGTCATTAAGTCCCAATATTTATCTAATTATTATGTTTCACTTCGACGGTAGCTTTGTGATTGCCAATGACCACAAAGGCTTTCTGTTAAAACAAATTGACGTTGACGACCTTGATGCGGGTATGTAGGCATCCCTTTGCGTACTTTTGTTGTATTTGGGCGGGATCCGCATGACTTTTCACTCCTTCCAGATCTCCGGCGCCATTTCTGTAGTGTATTCAACACCGGAGAACATGTACCGTGTGTTTATGTGTGTTTGGCGCTTTCGACTGGCAATATCTCGAGAACATGTACCGAAAAAATGACCAGTTTGTCTTGAAACTTGTTCGAGGGCAACGGGTCAGCAATACTTTATCGCACACGTTGATTGATGTGCATTGTGTGGTATAAGAGGAGACACCTTGCAATAGACAGCTGCGCCAGAGTGGGAGAGCGCTGGGCCGAGTCCAGTCACCAGGCTGGGATTGAATCCCGAGACGCCGCGGCGCTCAATATTCACCCGACGAAGATTGGCCTGCAACTTACTGATGAAAGGGAGACCTAAGGCCCTGTGCTTTGTGGGATGTTAAACGCTGAATTCCCGATTAGTTCGAACGATTGGCTTAGGATGATGTCGAGTCTGACTGATTCGGATGGCTAGCTCGCGCTCTCGCGAGACAAGTCCATCGAGGACTTGAGTGAGATTTTGATCCCGTAAACCGAACGTGCAATAACCAGGATGGAATTTATTAAAATGATACACCAGCCGAGTGAAGCTTTCGATTCGAGTGCTGCAGCGAGAAAGGCTAGTGATAAAGCGTCGAATGGAAACTTGCGGGGCTACCAGACGCGAGTCGAATGGCTACATGCCTGAGCCAGAACATATAGCCAATATAGATCACCGCTGTTTGAATCGTCCAGGTGCTGTTCGCTGACATTGTGGCAAATACTTTAACTCGTAATTTTACTTCAACTCTTAAGTTACCACTCAGGTAACTGGCGAGAAACGCTCCATTCGCCGTGGGGGGGGGCTTGTTATGGCCTCAAATAACTTATGCTCGCACAAAACTTTCACCTTTAAGTTTGGATGTGCCCATTTATACCACTTTCAACTCGGAACAAGCTTAAATTTGTTAAATTTGTGCAGACATTCACGTACTTCTAAAGTTAGGAGTTCACGTCTTTGAACTACGGCGAACAGGATCCCGAGAGACTCAGAAGTGATGTTGACTGGTCGGCCGCGCCTCCCCCACACTGCCTCCGCCAGTCAGTTGTACAGCGCATCATAAAGTCTCATCAAAACAAAGCACATATATTCACCGTTTGTGTATAGTTCAGACAATGTCGAAAAGTTCAGGTCAGAGAAAATCTAGGTAAGTAGATCACAAACATTGGTCCTCCAGCAACGTGTCTGATAGGTATGGTACCACAGCCGAGAAGCTATCACTGCTGAGAACGGTAGCGGCTGTCTGGGCACAGCGCTGTGCACAGCACGCCCACACAGCAGGCCGGCGGGGCCGACACGGAAGTCCTCTCGCGCCCCGCTGTCACCTCACCGGCGCCCGGAGGCGACAGAATTCTGCCAAACCCGCCACCGCCGCCGCCCGCGGCTACAACGCCGCGGAGCGCACGCCTATCGTCTCTGCACGGAGCAGTCGCGCTCACGGAAAACCTACTCCATCTGTAATTCGTATGGACTACTACCAGTCAGAGACAAAACGGCAATTCAGTCAGCAGCTTGAAGTATATCGATGAGCTAGAATAGATGCGTCATAGCAAAATAAGCCGCTTCTGGAGACGAAAGCCAAAACGGCACACGGCGCGTTGTCATGACTACTCTAGATTCGATACAATGCTGTTCTCGTACCAGGCTTTCCTAAATAATGGACTGAGACTTCCTGAATTAGCGCATTTGCACTTGAACAGAGCAGTTTTTCCGGCCTAGATAACTCCACTGCACATTCAACTGCGAGATATCACAACACAATTCCAGCGAGGGATGGAATGTTTAGACCAAACACCTCCGCGTAAAATGTCACAACCACATGAACACAAAGCAGAGGAGAGTTGAACACATCGCCAGCTTCAAACGTAGCTGAAAGGTATCCAGCAACAAAATATTAAAAGCCGTTCCCGCTCCATATCCATTTGGAAACATCAGTGTGGATTTCTAGCAAAGCAAGTTCGTCAAAATAGAACAGACACATTCCAAATTATGCAGGGCCAATAAACTGAGGCAGCTGCTTAGAGATTCGAGGTAAAAGTGTTAGCAAAACGGTTAAAACTGTACAGTAGCAAAACAGATGACCGGTAAAATCCAGCTTCCTAAGAACCTTAATTATGGCGACAGGTACAGGTATGGTCCAGTGAAGAGACTGTCCCACTTACATGAGGATGTGCCCGCCTTTACATTGTTTTTTAGTTAAGGCTACGCGGACGATGGTAATAGTTATAAATAGCAACTTTGCGTTGCGTTTGTATCTAAAAAAACGTACAACGCCGTTAATCTGTCAATGATTAAATACAAAACATCACGTAAACTCTTGGAAATCAGCTCCTTCAGTTCTCCCCGCAGCTGAAAACTTGCCAATTCCATAATCTCTGCATCACCCGCGTAAGTTTCCCTCCCACATCCCATCGGACCGCGCCTGTTGTCGACAGCGACTCCCGCTCTAACTCCGCACGGCGTCGGCGGCCGTCGCCTGGTCGGACACAGGACCGAGTCCAGCGACTCCCGCTCTAACTCCGCACGGCGTCGGCGGCCGTCGCCTGGTCCGGACACAGGACCGAGTCGTTGATGTCGGAGCCGGGAGGAGCCTGAGCGCGCCGAAGCAGCGCCAGGTCGTACTGGCCCTGTTTGGCGAGGAAGCCCTCGGGCCCCTTCAGGCCTCGCTGCTGGATGAAGCGCCGCACCAGCTGGGGCTGCACGTGGGCCATCTCCAGCCGGCACCCCCAGGCTACCAGCGCCAGTGGCTGAAACAGCCGCTTATGTAAGCACGCTGAAGGAGGTTATGTAATTGAGCGAACCGCATTATGTAACACAGGTATGACAGCCGGATGCCGCTAAAAGTGAGCGATGATTCGAAGGCTATAAATGGTGATCTGGTTACGCAACGGGATTATTTCTCAGACAATCCTTTGTCAGCCGCATGTTTTTCTGACAATTGATTATCTTGTCAGCGTCAAAGCCGACGTTTTATATGAGAAGTACAATTGCAACAATGAGCACGAGATCAAAAATCAAAACAGCAAGCACAGTTGCAAACAAGATACTTCTTTTACTTAAGTTGCATAAGCAGCACAGAATCATTTGTGTCCGAGACATCCGTTTTCGGGTATCGCGTCCACTGCACCAACCACAAATTAGCGTGACGCCGTGCAACCATCGACGGGAATTTTTCCTGCAGTGGGCATGCAACCACTGCCATTTCGGTCACCGGCTCTAAAATTCATGGCACGCCTTGTCACCAGCTATCCAATGGGAAGCGCAGTTGTGTCCCCGCTGCCATTTTCGACAGAGGAGCGGCCCCTAGCGTCACTCACCCTCTGCACGGAAAGGTCGGGGTAGGGCGTGATGACGTGTTTGCGAATGCAGCCGGTGACGATGGAGCGCAGCGCCTCCACCAGCTGCGGGTCGGCGCAGGGGTGGTACAGCATCACCACCGAACCGTGCTGCCAAACCAGACGCCGGCGTTAGAGCTCGGAACACAGCTCAGGCCATTGTGCAGCATGATTGCCAGCGGTGGGGAGCAGCACAGTGGCGTCCGAGAAACGCACGCTACGCTCTGCCATGGCAATTCCGTGCTGCCAGAGAGGGCATTGTGTGTGCCAATGCTCACACAGTGCCGCCACGACTCAATGAAACCAGTGGCCCGCGATCTCACTCCGGAGAAGTTGAGCGCAGCCGGTGCGGAGTCTCACCTCAATGTTGTGCAGCCAGCGTTGCGGTGGTACGTAGCGGTATTCGCCGAACACGGCCCAGAGCGGCCGGTGGTCGCCGCTGAAACGGGGGAGACAACGTCAACTAACCACGTGACAGGCGGACTGATGGGCACACTGCACCGAACACGGAGCACACACCGTCAACTAACCACGTGACAGACGCACTGATGGGCACACCGCGCCGAACACAGCCCGAGCGGCCGGTGGTCGCCGCTAAAACGGAGGAGACACCGTCAACTAACCACGTGACAGGCAGACGACGAGCACCGCACCGAACACACACCGTCAACTAACCACGTGACAGACGCACTGATGGGCACACCGCGCCGAAAGGGCGCAGCGCACCCCGCCGGGAGAATCCCGGCCTGCCGCTGTTGAACTGACACTAATACGGCGTGCACTCATGTGCAGCGAAATATGGCCAAAATACCAGTGTACAGCTAGTATCATGTTTAATGTTATAATTGCATTCCCGACGCAGCTGAAATCAGAGATGAGAATATACTTTAGCAATCTTAAGCTGGCAAAGCAAATGTCCATCCAAAATTTCCGCATCAAGTATTGCTACTTATTCGATATTAATGACGACAAAACTTACTGTGTGGGGATGGTCTCATTGTACTCCAACTTCTGATACATGCAGTAATGGTAAGGCTGTAACAGAAGGACAAACACGATCACTTACTCATATATCATACTCATTATCATACACCATATTATGTCATTCTGTTACACAGCCGACTGCTTATTGTTCAGAGCACTTAATTGAGTCACTCCACAGATCCGTTGAGTTCACTACTCATAAAAGACTATATCACTGAACAGCCGGTACATGTTCATAAAACAAATAAACACTGTAAAGTAAACAATAACCAGTAATGGTGTTTCCCACCTAAAACAATAATATCGCATAATGGTTTCGCCGCCCTGGTGACTACCCCCTCGTCCGCCCGCCAGTCCCGAGTCCGACACGGAAGGCTGTACTGAGACCGGTATCGACCGTACCTGCCGGCCCAGCCTATCCCCCTGGGAGGTAGGTGTTTATGGAGATTGCCCGGGCACGCCGGACCCGGTCGCCAAGGTGCAGCAGATAATTTTCTGCAAGTGTGCCTCGGCAAACAACAAAGCACCGTTCGCAAACTGGCGAAAACCGACCATTTTCCGGGACAAACGTCTATTACCTACTCGCTATCCTGTTTTTGTTTTGTTTTGTTTGCAGAGGAAAACGCACCGCGTTTTTTTAAGAGGAAAGATATATCCCACTACGGGTATATTGCATTTAATCTCGCATATAACAAGACAATGGTCTGTACAGGGACAATGCACGGATAAAGCCCAGGATCAGTCCCTCCCCATATTTTGCCCGACGTTGGTCGGCTGGCAAATGGCCCATGAGTGGGTAGCATTAGTAACCGCTGTGCTTTGTGAGATGTTAAACTATGGCTTTCGTATCTAACAGTTTATACAGGACATTTGCCTTTCGGATGTAGAGAAAGGGACCGCTGAGACGAGTTCCCCGAGAAATTTTACTCAGTAGCTGACCCAAGAACCGACTTGCCGACCGTCACACGAAATTTGAAGCCACCGTTTTTTCTGTATACTCACATAATAGTTGTCGGGTACCGGGTTGCAGTGCTCGATGGCTTCTAAGTCGTTGAGCACAGGCAGGCGTTGTTTGAAGGGCAGGAAGCAGGTGTGTTCCACCTCAGAACCATTCCAGTCCATCTCCAGTCCATCCTGTCCACCAGCCGCACATAGCTCAGTAACGCCCATGTTCATATCCAGTCCTACATATCCACCAGCCGCACATAGCTCAGTAACGCCCATATCCATATCCAGTCCTACATATCCACCAGCCGCACATAGCTCAGTAACGCCCATCTCCATCTGCAGTCCCACCTGTCTACTCAACAACTGAGGCAGTGAAACGTTGCCTGAACACAATTCATCACAGGGCTATTATAATTTGTACAGGTGCATTCCGTACGACACCGAAATCCAGCCTACTCGTAGAAGCGAATGAGCCTCCATTAGCCACACGGCGTCGACTTCTGGGACAGATATATGCCTAAAAACTAGCACAGTTTCCAGATCACCCAACGTGCAGCGCTGTGTTCTCATGCCAAGTGAACACAATGCTGTTCTTCATTCTTCACAATTCTTCATGCCACTTGGCGTTAGAGTGCAACGGATTTCGGCCGAATGTGACATTCAGTGGCGGGTAATCAGGCGCAGATATTCCCCCCTGGGAACAAGTCACGCCAAAATTGACACAACTCGCGCAACAAGGGCCAAGGCTGATTTAATCCATTTATAATTCCAGCATTCAGCCATTGAACAAATTGCACAGTATGCCAATCATACCACGTTTTATATAGATGGATCAAAGACCGGGTCTGGAATGGGATGTCCTTTCGTAACTGACACTGTGACCAGAAACTTTCCACTTCCATATTTCGCATCGGCTTTTACGTCAGAATAACTGCGTTGGCTAAAACTCTCAGCTACACAGAGGCTTATGACGATACCAAACGTGCCATTTTTACCGACAGTCTTAGCAGCATTCAGGCTGTGGGCAGTTTTGACCCGAGTGACCAACTAGTTTTACAAATTATTTTACGCTTAACGCACCTTTGCCAGATAGGGCAAATATCTAACGCTCTGTTGGGTCCCGAGTCACGTGGGAATTAGATTAAACGAAGCCGCGGATGCAGCAGCCCGGCGGGCTTCCCAAAAACCATGCCGATGTAAGCAGCGGATTCCCGCTGGAGACCTGTTACCACATAACTGCCTACATCTGCAGTGTTTGGCAACAACAGTGGAACCATCCCACGAATAATAAGTTATTGCGAATGAAACCAGACAATTGTGACTGGCCATGCTCACTACGCCCAAACCGCCGTGAGGAAGTTGTACTATGCCGGCTGCGCTCTGGCCACACACAGGTATAAATTGTGCGGCCAACCAAGACCACAGTGTCCGCGATGCGCAGCGCCTCTGAAGGTTCGACATGTGCTAGCATCGTGCCCGGATTATGCCAGTGAAAGGTGTTTATACTTGGGAACGCGATGGCGAGATCTAACACTTCCCGACTTGATTGGTCGTGATGCAGACGCGGTTGAACAGGTGATGAACTACTTAAAAGCGATTAACTTTACCATCATATTTGATCAGGGCTGAGTATTTGTGCCGAAGCAGCCGCGATGATTGCTCGTGTGTGTGCTCTGATTCACTGTGATGGGCGCCGTGTGCCCGTCCTAAATACCCAGATATGATGGTGAAAGGTAATGAGAAGGACTGGAATCAGAATGACTGATTATGTCTGTTTTTAATCGCAAGGTAGTTGTTCCACAGACAGGGCATTAATAATGAAGTGGGTGTTATATGAACATCCAGGTTGGCGTGCCGTACAGCTCAAATGCTCAACAAACTGTCCACCAGCCCCACTAACTTAGTAACGCCCATGTCGCAGACTGAGGAATTAAAGACACACACAAGGATTTAGAGCGATGCAATTTGTGTATTTTGTAATACCAAATTATATATTAATTTAGACACTACTGTCATTTTTATTAGGTTCGGTAAAATTATTAGATCCCACCAAAATGTCTCACCTACCAGCATGTGAGCGTCGGCGCCTCCGTGGTGGCAACTGGCACCCACCTTACAGATTCAGTGTTGCAAAAGTGGCCACCCCTAGTCCGCATGCCCCTCTCCCTAACACCATGTGCCCCGCCCCTCCCACTACGATATCAGGCCAATGATTTGATTGTCGTCATTGACAAACATTTGCCTCAGCCTGAGGTGACACCCGGATGCTAAAGCGCATGGATTCGTCGCTAACCACAGCCCCAGCGGCTGGATTGGTCGCCAGCCACAGCCCCAGCGGCTGGATTGGTCGCCAGCCACAGCCCCAGCGGCTGGATTGGTCGCCAGCCACAGCCCCAGCGGCTGGATTCGTCGCCAGCCACAGCCCCAGCGGCTGGGTTCGTCGCCAGCCACAGCCCCAGCGGCTGGGTTGGTCGCCAGCCACAGCCCCAGCGGCTGGGTTCGTCGCCAGCCACAGCCCCGGTGGCAACCTCGATACCTGTAGCCGATACCAGCAGCGGTCGGCCATGTGCAGATTTGCCGCCGTAAATAGGGTGTATTTGCCCAAAGGTAAAAAACTGATAAATTTTATATAAATGAAAAATAAAGATAAAAAGGTAACTCTTTATCTACAAACGCTACATTTGTATTCGAATTCATGTTTCGCCAAATCAGACGCGTTCAATCTGGCACAAAGCATTTCCAGGTCATTCGTCGAATTGACGTCACCCTAATTTAGAGACTTGTTATTGCTAAAGGAGGAAAATTAAACAGAACAGAGCAGTAGGCTTATTAGTCATTTCCCTGCAGAAATAAGGTCAAATCCATTATTTAATCCATTATTTTATTCCACCTGAAACCACCAGTCAGGAATTGTACTAAGGTCCCACATTCTCTTTAACCATCTGAATTGTTTTTGTGTATCGTATTTAGTCAAATACAAAAACTTTCCGAGTGTTGGCCTGCTGATTCGCTTTAAGCGAATGATGTGTGGGTGGATGTTTTGCAACCAGGGAAGGTCTCGGAACTGTTACGTAACTCGTGGATTTGCTTAACCAGTAATCCCGAAGACGCGGATAGTCCGGTACACGGGCTTTATGTAACCCTTCGTATCTGCGCTGCAACCACCGATAAAATCCCCAAAACAGGCAGTCACCGACCAGTTCACCGACCAGACAATGCCGGCCTGTCCACACGCGGGCGCGTGATTAGCGGTGTTTCCGGTATGCCGTTTTCCCTCCGGCGATACACACGACTGCGCTGTGTGGGGCCGGGATAATAGGCCCTGTGACATGAGAACACGCCCTCTCCCCCCATTCGACAGGGGAGCCGCGAGCGGTGACCGCTAACGTTATTATCAAACGCCTCCTGAACCACCGGTGGAGGAAAAATTCAGAGATCGTTATCTTCGTTGCTGCTGGGGGACTCCTCGACTTCGGAGATCACTTTTTGTCCATGAGTCAGCTAAATGTCTGGTTTGTCAAATGTGCCTCCAGCTGCCGTAGCGAGAGTCGGAGAGCGAGGCTGGGTAGTCATGCATGGCGTCGGGCGTGTTTGGGTGGCACCGCCGCCTGCGATGCATCGGTGCAGTCGCGGCGGCGCGCTCATGTGCCACGGAAGGTCGACGGAGTCCGCGGCCTGGAACCGGCTCCCGTACTCCCCATATCTACAGCTACTGGCAGTGGGTCGGCAGCTTTTTACGGCGGCAAATCCGTACATGGCCGACCGCTGCTGGTATCGGCTACAGGTATCAAGGTTGCCACCGGGGCTGTGGCTGGCGACGAATCCAGCCGCTGGGGCTGTGGCTGGCGACCAATCCAGCCGCTGGGGCTGTGGTTGCGACGAACCCAGCCGCTGGGGCTGTGGCTGGCGACGAATCCGCCGCTGGGGCTGTGACTGGCGACCAATCCATGCGCTTTAGCATCCGGGTGTCACCTCAGGCTGAGGCATGTTTGTCAATGACGACAATCAAATCATTGGCCTGATATCGTAGTGGGAGGGGCGGGGCACATGGTGTTAGGGAGAGGGCATGCGGACTAGGGGTGGCCACTTTTGCAACACTGAATCTGTAAGGTGGGTGCCAATTGCCACCACGGAGGCGCCGACGCTCACATGCTGGTAGATGAGACATTTTGGTGGGATCTAATAATTTTACCGAAACTAATAAATCAATCAATTCGACGAATGACCTGGAAATGCTTTGTCCCAGATTGAACACGTCTGATTTGGCCAAAAATGAATTCAAATACAAATGTAGCGTTTGTAGATAAGAGAGGTTACCATAAGGAGCCAAATGACATTTATTAATATATTATATTTTCTTGAGATATCAAAATACATTTCGCGTTTTAAACCAGTCAATAAAGCCAGTTATACCCATTTATAATCGACGGAAGGGGCATTTCACGACAAGAAGACAAAAGACATCAAAATAATACCCCAGATCCCAGATTTTGATCAAACTTTGTCTAAGGGGTTCTCTTTGGCGCTGACTCATGCTGACATTTTCAGCCTCATCTTCCCAACGATTTCTGAGTATTGCCTCACACAATTTTTCGACATAGCGCGAAGCCCTATTTGTCCAATAGCTATGTCTCCCAAGGCCAATCATGATATTTGTATAAAAATACGTCCCGAAATTATTAAGACCTAAATAATAATATGGCAAAGTCAAAATAAAAATTGTAGAATAAAGACATAAGTTTACCTGAGACCAAGGGTCAGGTCACGTGATTTCATAACGATGGCACAAAACATTATATTTTTATTTGGTAAAATTTGAGCTTGGGGTAGTAGGGTGCTATGCCCCAAAAATTGGAGACGGGCCTTTTTCTCAAATTGTTTACTTTTATTTTGAAACTACTACTGCAGGCACATTATAGCCAAGTATTGCTCACTTTCAATCATCACCGCCTTTGCAATGCATACAATGCATGCATTTCTTACAGGCAAACGACAGAGTCTCGAAAGAACACACCTGTATAATTGCAGGTGGATTTATCTACTATATATAAGGATACTAGTATATTTACACTTTTTCCGTTTTGCAATAAGCCTGTACTGTTCTGTTCCATCCTATATTTAAGCCCAACCCTGCCCTGTGAGCGGCATCACTGTTCTGCTCACATGTCTTAACTCAAAATCTTTGGTATACCCGGGCATTGAGATGACGAATAAGGCCATAAAATCGCATGTGTGCTAGCGTCTTTGTTCACCCAAGGTGAAGAAGAGGCACCACCACCGCATGCGAAAGTCACAAGGGCGCGAGACGGCTGGCGTCGGTACGATTCTTGTCTGGAAAATACCTGTTCCGTGTTGCACCATCCCGCTCAAAAGCTTACAGTTGTTATTCAACCATACACTAGTATAGGAGCATTTGAAAAAGCTTAAGCGGTAGATATCAGGCCACCTGCTGGCCAACTATCGCCGGGCCCTGCTAGTGGTGAAGCCGCTGCTAACGGAGGGAGATGTGAGACGAGGGATCTCAGCCGGCCAGCGACGAAAACAGAAGGGTGGATATTTGTAACCCCGTCTTCATATGCCCGGGATACGTGAGCATCCTCGGTACCAAGGGCCTCGGTACGAACTATGAGGTAGTACATGAGCCAGACGAAACATGGCATGATCCATACGATGTATGGCGACGCAGAACGGTTCACTAAACAATTAATTCTATTAATATGAAACATTTAAGTAGGCTCTTAAAAGTCCTTTTCTTTCTTCTTATACCTTTATAGTCAAATAATATATATATATATATATATATATATATATATATATATATATATATATCCAATGGAAATATTGGATGTAATATCCAAACTTTGTCTACACTGTTCTCGTACAATTCCTTCGCTTACTACTGGTGCGAACTAAGCCCAAAGTCACCTTCTAGAGAAAGACTAAGACCGGGTAGCAAAACCGCACTAGGCATCCGGATACTTGAGTTCATTGGTCCGTTCCCACGGTCGGTACAGACATAGTGCGCACTGAGACTGCTCATGGCCTTCAGAAAATGCAGAACACCTGCAAGCATCTGCACAACTGATGGAAAATAAACAAAATCCTCATAAATATCACGCGACGCTCGAAAAAAATGATAGGCCGCAAGCAAACATCCCAAATCCCTCAAGCACGTAACTCAGCTAGCGAAATTATTACTGCGGATGAGGACAGAATGAGCTTCTGAAATGGCTTCTTTGTTTCACAGACCTAACTTGACACGGCTCAACTGAAGGCACCACCTGACACACCTGACTTGACATGCGACAAAACCAATGACGAGACTTTAGCTACTCCCGAAACGATTCAAGTAATTGGGGCTGAGTTGCTGAAGCTTCAAAATTCTCTAGATGCAAATAAATCAACAGGTGCCAACACAATTCTTCCCACAATGCTAAAAATGGCCGCCATCCCCATCGCACGGTCACTATTGTGCTTTCCTTGGATCCCCTCATATCACGTTAACTTAACCGAGGAGGAGAGGGTCGATAGGGGTGAAGTTTTACCTCTTTTCTCCACGAACGGTAACTTCTGGGACCAATGATGTATCGATCAAGTGGTTTCTCGGTGGAGCTATCACATGGCTATATCAGTTCGAATCCCATTATGACGGTGCCAGGTTTCTTTTAAGGCATTACCATGTGTACATCCTTTAAGGAAAAATACCCTTTCGTAGAAGACTTAACCAGATACCAGCAAGTTTAACGCATGCCCCTAAATTCTTATTCATGGTGCCAATTCAACAATTGGAGAGCGCAGCTTCGGCTGTAGCATTCTTTGTCTCATTCCAAAATTTCATCAAAATCAGCGGCCTGTCCCAGAGAAGACTCCAGTACGATACTAAAAATAATGACCGAAAAAGTGGACTCCGCCCGCCCGCCCGCGGGAGAATCCCACTGCACGTGCCCCATCGGCAAACCAAGGGGATGCAGAGCCGCCTGTTACACGTATCCTCGCTTTGTGCTGAACAATCAAGAGAGGACTGCTTCACAGAGCATTGATTGCCTTTTATGATGATGCTGGACGCTGTTGTGGAGCAGACCCATATAATTCAACGTTTAGTAGGTTTAGAACCAGTGTTAGAAAGTGAGACTGAGAGATCACCAATTTTAGGTTTGTTAGTTTTAGATATACCAACGTATTATCGAATTAATTTTATTTGTGTCACGTTTTGGTTAGTTTTATCTACATCGAGTGCGTTCCCTAACTGTCGCTGTGAAATTTTTGCACTGTGAATATTCATTACTCTCACTTTATCATTTGATTTCAGCTGTGACTGGACTTGTGCAAGCATGCTGCTGATAAACCTGAATAAATAGAATGAAATGAAATAACGCACTTACGTTACCCAGTCACGAACAGAGCTGACAGTTTGAGCAATACCGATCTGATCTGAAGCTACGCAATGAAGCGGCAGACGAACAAACCTTCAAAAATATCACATCTCGTAACACTTCGGAAAACTAATTATTCCCCTATCGGGTGCCAACGTTGGCTATGCATATTTTGAGGCTGACATTGGGAGCGATTGTGGCCGGTAACTGGCGCAATGCTACCCGGACCACGGTAATTCCGCTTCGTGTCAACAAGCCCTAACCGCCGGTGTCAACAAATATCCTACGGAAAACACAAATATCGGCTATCGACGCGGCGGCAAACCTTATCGAAAGAGGGGCACAGAACAGATAGTATAGAAGAGCAGATATGTATAGAAGTGAGTCGTCACACTTTGAGGATACCAGCCGCTAAACGATACTTTGACAAATGTTTGCGTATTTCAATCTGCCGGCTGCGTAAAGCTTTCCATCAGAAAGTCGACGCGCAAATAAAAACTTGGATTGCGAAAAAGAAATCACGGGATTGGAAGCTACCTAGCGGTTTCAAGGGATCTAAGATAAAGTTCTAATGCTGCCCCATTCGCGAGCATAAATTTCCCTATTTAGTAGCTTTTGTTTTAAGCAGTCGGAATAAATCAACGGGCATAAGAAGCCTGGGGTCAGATGGATACATCTGAATAGTGAGTGTTAGGGTTGAAAATAACCTTCAATCAGCAGAAAAATACACATTAAGTTCACAGAACTTCAAATCAAGCCAGGCCCATTGCATCTATTGTGCATTCTTTCACTCCTGTAAACATGACTAATTACTATTAAAGAAACGCATTTTGCAATTCTTATGAGATAATAACAGGCAGAAACATGGACTGACAGATGTTCTAGCACTCAGCAATATGCTGTGAAGAATCCAGTTTAGTAAGCTTGGTGTATGTAGTTTGGAGCGCAGTAATGTATTGCGGTAGAAATCAAAACTGAGGACACAGAATATGGGCGACAGCAATAGAAAATAATGCTTTTATTTTACGTCATCCGCTTAAGAGACGAATCGATGGGCCATTATGTTTTCAAATCCTGATCTGACTGAATTCTAAGCCTTGCTAACATACCTCACCCAAGTCAGGCTTTTATGACCGCATTGTCTTTTCACAAAGTGGGAAGATGGAGCCGCCGTAGATCCCCTCGTTCCCACTCATGGGAACAGAGGAGAGTGGCCACCGCAGTGATGCAGAACATTAAACGAGGAAGAGCGAAAAGCTTCTGCAGTTTGATTTTATCAAGCTCAAAACAAATCCACCGGGCGACCACATAGCTCTTAACAGTGTTTCACAAATAATACGGTCAGACATATTTCTCGTCATACAAAAAATGTAATAGATACACATTACTTTTTGTAAGCCTTAAAAAACATTGGTTTTCGGATTTTACTTGTTTCTGAGAGATTAGGTAGGAGGAATGAGTGCATAAAACACATCGTCCTGGAAAATCAATAAAAATTGTCAACGATTCAAATGCCGGTCCACACATTTTCTACGATCGTCAACTCGACACAACATAGCGCACGCGGGTTTAGAAGCGTGTCTGTTGATAGTAATCGGGACGTCACCAGACAAGAACTGCCTACAATCTGATGCCGAATAATTCATTGAAAAGGAACAGAGTTTTCTGATACCAAGCTATCTCTATCCTGAGCAGGTCGCAATGTTAAAAGCAGTTGAATCTTCAACCAACAGAATTATAAGAATACATGTTGACAATAATCTGACGTTTGCATAAGATACTTTTACGGAAGGAAAACTATTCATTACTCTCAGCAAAACAAGAAGACATCGCCACACTCAAGCCCTAAACCCAAACACGTGCGGCTTACCTTGGCATTGTCACACTGGAACGACGACACGCCCATTTTGACGCCCTGCTTGCTGTCGCGGAGTTCGGGAGGCACGTACACCGCCAGGCCGCAGGCGGCCAGCAGCGGTACCACCAATGCGCTGTACGTCTTCATGGCTTCGCCGGCTGGGGAAAAGAGTGCTCAGCGGGCCGGGACGGCTGCCTATAAACGGCGGCCCGGCGTCAGCTGGCGGCCGATCGTAACGCCATCTGTTCACAGAGAGGATAACGTCAGCTTCGCAGGAGAACACATTTCATTAAAACGAGCATTGACGGGGGTCGGAGTTACCTTGGCTTTGACGGGTGGGGGGCTAAGATGTCGAGAACCACGCCAGATGGCCCAAAACGGCAAGCGGCGCTGGGTAGCCCATCCACCTCTCTATCGAAAATATTTGAACCATCTTTTGTCAGGTCAGATTTAAGGTCACTAGAGGTCCAGACATGCCATCACAGGGATAACAAGTAAATGAAGGTTTTTGGTCATTACATCTGACCAAGTAAAGATAGAGCAAAACAAGTTAGATCATTAGAAACCTCGTAGCAAGCTAAATCGAATGATATATAACCTGGCCTTGCTAAGCCAAATAAGGTCAAAAAGTGATTGGACCTGACTTGACATCAGGTCAAGGTCAAATTAAGGCAAAATGCACATAATTAGAACTGCAAAGACAAGGAAACATAATGAAGTTAAAAGAACCACTCTATCACCATCTATTACTAAGTTATTCAGTTAAAAACATTTTCCTTATTTCCAATGGAGAGGTGATGGCTCGTACCTGAACTTTGGTCATTGGTATAAAAAATACCAGAGCATATTTTAGAGAACTCAGTGGGCTTATTATGTGATTGGATAAGCTTACCCTGTTCTGACATATGCTATCTTAAACTTTGTTTTGAGCCAGGTCACTTGACCTGTACTGGTGACCTAGCCTGAGATGACCTAGCCTTATATTTTTTACAACAGTTGTAAAAATGAATAGAGAGAATGTATCCCAAGTACGGCGGCGCTACGCGACGTCGTTTTTATTATGTCTCTAAAAAAACCGACGGGCATGGGTACACCCTTCCGGCAGCAGGCTTGTGTAGCCGCTTCTAGGGAAAACCGGATACTCACGGTTATTCATAAAGTTTTCGCTAATATAGACCGCCTCACGCTTAGACTTTAAAAGGCTCCTGAGCGCCCACTGGTACAATGACAGCAGTGTGTGGAACCCATTCAACTGCGCCGACCAGAAGGTCTTAGAAAAAGTACAGAGGTGTGCAACCCACTTAGTGAAGTCCCTTCATCACTTACCTTATCCAGAGAAACTGACAGCACTGGGTCTCCCATCCCTGTACTACCGCAGATGTAGGGGGGGGCATGATCAGGCTGTAACAGCTGATGAACAGAAATATATCAGGATTTCACCCAGTTTGTTGCTCTTGACCCCCCAACACACACACTTGAGGTCATTCTAATAAGTTGGCTAAACCATCAACTCAAACAAGAGTTCGTCGGTGCACCCTTGGGGTCCGATCGACATCCGGTTGGAACTCTCTCCCTGACTCTGTCGCTGCAGCACAAACCGTGTCCTAATTTGGTACCGTACACAATTATTACATCCACTTGTCACACACATTGGTAGGCAAAGGGGTCACATGGAATTTTGCCCACTTCAGAATTTGAAAGACACAAAACTTAAAATATTAAGTGGTCCACATTGCGGCAATCCCACTAATCGCTCATTAAAGCCCACAAGCCGCCATCATTGGAGCGGATCATATTTCCCGGAACTGAGCCATAAAACCTTTGCAATGTATATATTTCGAATTAACAGCTTTCCTTAGAGAAGACGATGCTCCTCAGCAGCGCACAGGGACAGTGGAGCAAGGCACCACAGCCGCGACAGGGCAAGGGTCACAGCAGAGTGTGCACCACACAGCAATGGAGGGAGCACAACACAGCTGTCGGAGGGCGCATCAGTTTGCATCGCTCAACAGTGCATGTGTCCTGATTCATGGGGGTACATAGGTATTTGGGGATGGGAGGGGATGATAATTTATTTGGGCCCACAAAGAAAAGTGATTGATGGAGTCTTTCATGGCTGTTCTGGCTACAATATTGGATACATTGTGATTTGACAGGGAATGTCAAAGTAAGACTGCACACATTAAGCAAAGACAATAACTTTTTATGAATTGAGGACTGAGTTACATGACATTTTGGGTCACAGCACTTGGGACACCCAATATGAGAGAGAATGTCCAGAGAAGGTGGGCTAAAAATGTCAATGGACTCAAGAGTCTCAGCTATGGGAATTGTCTCCAGGCACTGAAGTTGTACTCTATATAAAGTTGGTTGCTGAGAGCTGATCTCATCCACTGCTGGAAGCTATTCCATAGAAAGTCTTGCTTAGATCCAGACAGCCTCTTTAGCATGAGTCAACAGAACCACACCAGAGGTCAACAATACAAAATACTTGCCCCTCCCATAAAAACCGATGCTGGGAAACATTTATCTACTGTTTGATCTGTGCCTATTCTTTAAAAGGTTCCCTACATCCTTCCATGCCACATTTTCTATCCAGATGGCTGCTGATGCAGAAGGGAACCAACCAGATAAGACCTGCCACTGCTTGCAATAACACGCCATGCCCAAAATGCCATGTGCCATTGTAACAAATATCATCACTTTGTTGACAAAACCAGGTTGAGGCAACAAACATCATTGAGACAGGGTTTCTGGAAAAGAGAACAGTTTAAAATCAGCCTAGATGAGCACTGCATCCATCTCAGGCAAATTTTTTTCTGAGTAGGTGAGCTAAGCTTGATCACCTACCTCAGTCAGGAAACTATGGTCAAGCGTACCCAAAAAGGTACTTCCAAAAATTGGTACGCTCCTTCTATTTTTGGTACGCTTTTCCTAAAAATGGGTACGCAAGAAGCGGCTCGATTTCGGACGGCTGTCCACCGGAAGAAAATGACCTAAAAATTTTTTTGACTCAATTTATGATTGTTTATTGTTTAGTCAATGTGCTATAGTACTGCACTCTACCGTCACTTCGCTCACCAGCTCAAACAGAGCCTTCAAACTGTACCCTCCTGGCACACGTCACCGGCCGGTCGGTCTTCTATTTTAGGGTACGCAACTTCTAATTTTGGTACGCTCAATGTAGCACCGAATTACAGGAGTGCGGCGGCAATTTTGGCGCACCTCAGTCTCTATTCCCGATGTTACTGCCTCCACGCAAAGTATGCAGCAACATGGATGGATCCAGGATTGTTAATCGAGGAGCCACCTTCATAGGCGGATCCAGGATTGCCGATCGGGGGGGGCACCTTCCCGGGGGGGCGCCATCCGGACTAGGGGGGCACCACTTATGACCGGCAAAAGCTATCAGGTGGGCGCCAAATCCTATCGGTGGGCGCCGACTTTCGCATCCTGGGGGGGGTGGGAAGCGACATTTCAGGGGGCGCCATCGACCTTTCAGGGGGGCGCCGAGGGTCGATCGGGGGGCACGTGCCCCCCTTGCCCCCCTGGATCCGCCTATGGCCACCTTCAGGGGAGGTATGCGGACCAGGGGGCACCACATTTTGGCCGGAAAAACTTGGTCAGGTGGGCGCTAGATCCTTTAAATAGGCCCCTATTTTCGCATCCTGGAGGGAGGGGTGGCAAGCGACATTTCAGGGAGGGCGCCATCGACCTTTCAGAGGTCACCGTGGCCATTTCAGGGGTCGCCATGACCATCTCAGGGGCCCCCAAGGGTCGATGGGGGGGGGCACCCGCCCCCTGGACCCGCGTATTTGCGCCACCCTTCCCCAGTCGGCCTTTGACGTCCCTCTGAAATGCCACTTTACCCATGAAGCGAAAATTGACGCTCAGCGACAAAATTTGTCCCCCCCATGGGGTTTTGGCGCTCACCGAAATTTTTATGCCGCCTCTGGCCCAGATAGCGCCACTCCGCCATGTTCCCCCATATGCAAGCTGAGGAGCAACGTTGGGGAGATATGGGGCCAACATGTGGAAAATCACCGAACAAGGATTAGGAAGAAAATTTGCTAACTTGTGGCCACTTTTGGGGAACATAGCCCAGGGGGGTAAGGCTTACCCCTCCCCCCCCCTGCGCCGCAAACCAGCCATTGCCGGATCCAGAGAGGACATGGGGGCAATCCCTACAGAGTGCCAGGGCTCCATAGGGGGGGGCTGTCCTTATGTTCGTGTGTTGCGTCATGGTCCGGCGCAGTGAGGTCGAGTCCTGTCGGAAACCAAGTAACTTGTGAGCTATAATCCTCTTTGGTTTCACGAATATGAACATGTCTTTGTCTTCTTCAGAGTTCTCTCCCATTCCACCCGAACGTTTGCTGATGTATTGACCTGAATACTGGTTTCAATATCCTCCAGCCTGCAAAGTATGGCAGCAGGCCAGACAAGTCGCACCAATCATCTAAACTTCTCGCACCACTATGCCATATACCAGGGAGAAAAACGCACCCATTCCTACCCGCACGATACAATGATACCTCTGTTATGAGTTAAGGACTTTTTCTCAAGCCCCCTCCTCTGTCTTAATAACCATTTAGCCATTACTTGTTTGGTTTGTCACCTTCCTCGGCACAGTCTTGCAAATTCGCACCAGGTTGATAAAATTTGCACCACTCGCTCCTGTCCCCAAGGGCACTTGCACTGACAATATCTGGTTGAAAATGTCATACTTTGCAAGCTGGGATCTCCTCACATATCTCTGCTTTGGTTCGTTTTTCTATGTAAGCATCCTCCAAAAATGGTAAAGCACATCAGTAATCTCAACTATTAAGAAAGATTGAAAAGGCCTGGCCTAGCCTTTTAAAGAATAAATATAATTGTGATACACAAACTTGTTTTAAGTTGAAAACTGGCGGAATTATCAAGCTTTCAACCCCAAGGTATTGCTTAAGAGGACACCATCTGTGAATGGTTAAGCAGCAAGCCACCAAACAGTCAACAAGAAATAATCTCACATTTTGTGCCACCATTGACTGGAACAGCTTACCAATCTGGGCAGTATCAGCCAAATCGTTGACTGTGTCCAAAACAAAATGGGACAAATTCTGGCCCAATCAAAAGTATAGGCTAGATAAAGATTAAGTATTAACTTTTATGCATATGATGAAATAGTTGCTCAAAATGTCCCAAGAAGTCATCATTAATATATCAATATCAATATCCGTTGCCATTTTCCCCACACCTTGACCAGTGTCTTTGGAAGATTCAGGCCCCCTAAAGACTCTTTTGAGTATTGTCAGCTTCAACTTCATGTCAAATTTACTGAGATTATGCTAAAATTATACATACCAACATAATCATTGCAAAAACAAAAATCAACTTTGATGTTTATAGCACCTGCAGACAAGAATAACAATCCTTAGCTCATGTTGGAACAGTAAAACCGTAACAAATATTTTAAAATTAAACTTCATATTAATATATAACCAGCATTGATACATATTAGCAATCATTCATATCAATATTTTCATTTTGCAAGAACCGAAAATACCGTTGCAAATATTAACTGCATTGTACTGAATACCTCCTGTTGTAAATATGCATGTTTATACCTAGAACTGCAGAATTACACTACATGCCTGGTCGATTTATATTAAACAAGCTCTGTAGATTTCAGAAATGGCCTCCTTTAACCCTCGCCCCACCGGGGGGGGCCATCGTTGGCCTCCCCTAAGGTTTTTCCGGGATAGCAGAAAAACGACGAGGCGCAGCACCGCGGTTGAGGGCTCTACCTCTCACTGCATCATTTTCCCATCATCCCTGAAATTTTTTACCCCGGGTCACCCAAGGTCAGGTCACCAGACGAGGTCAACCAAGGTCACCTCACTTCACCTTTAGAGCTCTGTAAGAGCTACATTTCAAAGTCGATCAATTTGAAACTTCCTACACTTCATGACCCCTCCAGGGTCTACAAGGTGTATATCCGGGATTTTTTGATTTCGTGCCCCGAGGTCAGGTCACGAGGCGACCTCTCCCATTGGAAAAGCATGGGGAAAAACTATTTCATGATATAAAAGCCACAAAAATGATTGCAAATACTCAGACTGCTCAGAACAACGTTTTTGGACACCCTTTCACGGATCCCAGGGGTCATATTTGCCCTTTGACTTTTCCAAGGTCATCCAAGGTCACCAGAGGTCAAAAACAGAATTTTGACAATAACTTTTGACCTAATTGAGCTAGAGCGGTGAAACAAACACCATCGTGTTTGTCTTGTCACTGGCTTTCATTTGATATACGGCAAGGTCACTTTTTGACCTTTCGTGACCTCAGGTCATATTAGGTCACGAGGTGACCTCTGGCGGTCAAACCACTGGCGGGAGGTCTTTACGTTCCACATAGCGGAAAAAGTACTGGCAATTTGCTATCAAATGTACTTTACCAGGTCTCAATAGCTCTAATGACATAAGAGTTATGCCCAGTTTGCTTAATCATTGCATATTTGAGTGAAAATAGCCGATCTTGACCTAATTTGACCTCTGGAGGTCAAACCATTGACCTGAGCACTAAAACATGCCAAGTAATTTCTTACTGAATTCACGCGAGCTTTCTATTGCACTTCGCAGATTTGCGCTAACGCCCATATGTTCGGAGTTAGAGGGGGGGCCATCGATGGCCCCCCGGTGGAGGCGAAGGTGGCGCCGGACCCCGGTGGGGCGCGGGTTAAGGTCTACATGAATTAAATAAACAAAAAATATACGCAATAAACAAAAAACGAAAATGGTGGCAAAGCGGCGGGACTGACATCGACGAAAAAATGACCCTCAACTCTTATGATTAGCCACAGTCTTACCACAAAACTTCGCATATGATATAAATGTGCCTAATTTTTCAATATCTCATAGTCACATCAACCATAAGATGAAAAAAATCCATACTTTTTTCAGTATTTCGACGCACTTCGCACCACACGCGTTACCTTCACTCTCGCATTTGGCCTTGAGGCGTGTTCAAGGATGTGGGATTTGAATTGAGCTTTGCGTCCCAGAGGGGTATTTGATGACGTAGAATCTGATGACGCTATGGAAACGTGCGTTCGCTAGATGTGAAAACAGAATTCTGACAAAATTTGTGAGTGCTTCCCCGTTTTAAGACATTTTTTGGCTTTCAAAAATTCGCAAAAATTACACCGGACTTTAGTTTTCTTCACAAGACTGTAAACCCCCCTAAAATTTTATCGGGAATCGAACTGTGCCAGGCAGAACATGCGCCAATTGTTACAAAAATGCGCCGAATGATTTTGTCAAGCCGATGTTGTTTTCCGTGCCCCAAAATAGAAGATGCGTACCAAATTTTAGAAACAGCGTGCCATAAAATAGAAGAAGCGTACCCAATTTTAAAAGCTTCTAATTTTGGTACGCTTGACCATAGTTTCCCTGACTGACCTATTCAATTTACCTTCACCTTCACCTTCGCCTTGAAGTTGTCGGGAAATTTAGAGGCCAACTTTGGCCTGCAGGTTTCGTTCTTGACGAGCTCATGGTCATCGTGCGTGTAGCTACTACCTACCTTTATGTCAAAATCTTTAATCTCATCACTCTCCCTGCAAGCTAGCTCACCCCCTCATATTGCAAGTCTGCAAAGTATGGCAGCAGGCCAGACAAGTCACACCAGTCATCTAAAATTCTCGCACCACCAGCCTCCAAAAATCCACTCCAATCTGTCATATACCAGGGAGAAAAACAAACCCATTCATTACCACATGAAGCAATGCTACCTCTCTTTTTAGTTAGTTAGTAAAGGACTTTTTATAAGCTCTCTCCTGTGCCTTAATTTCCATTCAGTCATTATTTTTTTGGTTTAAGTGTCACCTTTCTTGCACCAGTCTCACACATTCACACCAGGTTGTTAAAATTCACACCACTTGCTCCTGTCTCAAGGGGCACTCACACCGACGAGATCTAGTAAAGAATACCATACTTTGCACACTGGTCATATTGTCTGCTTATTCACAGAACTCCCTAGGATTGTGTGGTGCTTTGTTATGATCTTGTGTTCTTATACATATGCATGGCTTCAAAATTGAGCTCGTGGAAAATGGAGCCTGCAGGCCTTGTGCGTGGCAATTCCGATAATCCGTACGGTAAGGTAAGGCTCGTAAATCAAAATTGGAATTGAAATAGTATGATTAGTATGCATGTTTTGTTTTCATGTATGTTCCCTTAGTTGAGCTGTAAGTGGGAGACATTTCCGGTTGCTCATTGTACCCCAATACCTAAACATAAAAAAGCAAATAAGCCACAGAACCACCAAACTCACCACCATCATGTATTCTCCCTAAATTCTTTCAAAATAAATGTGTTCCCCCGTTCCACCCAGGGTACTTTAACTACGGGTACAACCAAGTGTCCTACTAAATATAGTCCTCCCATGATGACGTCACCGCCCTTTCCTACTAAGTTATAGGAGATTCTACTAAGTTTTTGGAAGGATCAGCTGAAACATACCAAGTTTGGGCGTATTTGGCACCAATCTAGTATAAATCGAAATCAAGTTGTTTCACCCATTTGACAGTAACCTTGATCTCGACGGCGAGCAGCGTATTTTACGTAAATCTAATGAAAAATTATAACACTTCAAAGAATTTGTTGAAAGGGCATGCATTTATTTGATCAACTCAGGCCTACCTAATAGCCGAGAGAAATAAATTTACCTTCGCTCAAGAGATCACCGGTGTTTATTGTCTTCTGCTGCAGGTACCACCAACAGCCAATCAAAGATCAGAAATCAACAGCCAATCAAAATCGAGATTAGTCTTACTGCAAACAGCTGTTAGTGCTGAACATGTCCTTATTTTGACACGCTCTGTAAAATTTGTAAAAATAATATTCTTCACTGGAGTTTTTGCAAAACATCTGATGGTTTCACAAATAAAAATCTTTTAGCTTTCTGTTCAGCCATATAAGTTTTGTTGATACAGTTCTAAAACAGGTTATTTAGAGCTTCGAAAAAGTGCAATTTCTCCAATGCCCTGCATAGTAACTGTAGTGCCTCTCCAGCCATGATGACGTAATGCTGCCAAACAACTTGAACGGGGTCTGGTTCCACCTCCTTCCTTCCTCCCACACGATGCGCCAGCAATGTATTGCACGCGGCAAATAATGACTCAACGGACTAAAATGAAGGTTTTAGGGCCTGTTCCAGCACCTCCTCAAACCTGCTCCAAACTCCTCAAAGCTTCTCCAACTTCCTCTCGCCCGGTCCAGCGCCTCCTTAAACTTCCTCCAAGCTCGCCAAAGCTCATCTCAAATCTAGGGCTTGTTCCAGCGCCTGCTTAGAAAAAAGATGAGAGTAGCTTGGAGTAAGTCAGAGCAGGCGCAAAAACCAGTGTCCGCTGGACCGATTTCGGATGAGATTGGATGAGATATCAGCTGATTGCGCCTGATCAGCGCCAATATGGCGGGCGTGGCGCAGCTAAGAAACTAATCGAATTTGATTAAGGCCTTTGATACTCATTTAATGTATTTTAGTGAAAGTGGAATGCAGAAAAACAACGTAATCAAAACCTTTAGCTGCCCACAAACGTCGTTTCTCACTGTAAAACAACTTATTTTAGTTTCTCAATTGAAATTCGTGCGCCACAATTGAGCTCCTCCAACCTCCTCTGAAAAACCACCTTTCGTTTGAGAGGAGTTTGGATTAGATTTGAGATGAGCTTTGGCGAGCTTGGAGGAAGTTTAAAGGGACATTGTCGCAAAAATTTTTATTGTGGTTTCTTAATATTTGAAAAATCCTGATTCCGGTACCGCCAATCATTTCTTTATCTTCAGCTAAATTTTTGGAGGCCACTCAACAATTATTCAAATTCGTTAACAATATCAACAATAGGCTGTTACCTGCTCTTCACCTCTATTCTATCAATCAAAGTTTTAAGTTCTAGAAATGTTTTTTTTGCCGTAGAAAATATTTTTATGCTGTATTGGTATTCAATTTATTTTCATTAAGCCTTCAAAATACACAAATTACATTACTTTGTCCAAAACATTCGGCTTGAGAAAACTAGTCAGGAAAGTTTTAAACTCGGTCAGGTGTCGCACTGCGGGGCTGGTATAGTGGCCTCCATTCCCGACTCTCACACGGGTAATACGGGTTCGAATCTAGCTAGCGGAAGATTTTACTGTAAAAATATTTGATTTTCTTGATTGTTCATGCCTACTAATGGATGAAGCATAGTCAGATCCATGATTGCCGATCGGGGAGGGGGGTAACTTCCGGGGAGGGCACCATCTGGACCAGGGGGCGCCACTTTTGACCGGCAAAACCTATCAGATGGACGCTAAGTCCTATCGGTGTGCGCCGATTTTCGCATCCTGGGGGAAGGGGATGGGACGCAACATTTTAGGATTCACCGAGAGTCGATCAGAGAGGGGGGACCCTTTGCCCTCCTGGATCCTCCTATGGGATGAAGTAGCTATTCTAAGGACAATTTCTTCTGGTTATCCCTCCGTCCGGGTAGTTGAGGGAAGGGGAATATTAGCCTCAAATATTTTTCTTATCTGACCGGCGTACCAAACTGGGACCGGCTTGTCTCCAGCTCCCTTTAATTGTTCTCAGTCCGTCGGATTTACCTCTGTTGGAGACCATTTCCCCTGTTTTCTGACCACCGGGACACGCTGTCTGCCATTCGAAAATGTCTTTTGTGTCCTTTGCTGAAGGCCATTCTTGAAGCCTGACCGGTTTTGGTGCAAACCAGGAACCAGAAACCGACCCAATAAAAAAGCAAGGGTGGCTCTTTGAGATTAAATGTGTTAATCCCGAGATTAATGTGTCTCGAGATTAATTAATCGTTTTAACATGCGCATTGACGGGAGGAGGGTACCCACCCCCGTCTGGTTTTTCGGATAGAATATAAAAACGGCGGCGCGTAGCGCCGCCGTACTTGGCATACCTTCTCTCATCATTTTTACAACTTTTGTCAATTTTTTTAAATATTTTTGCGTTCCCTTCCTGGGAACATTTTTGTGTTAGTAGCTTAGTCTCATTCATACAGCGCACTCACACTATGTACAGAGCGGAAGTTTCCATTTGCCGACACCCTAACGGGACAGCAGCACCGCACTCGGCGGACCATAGGCTGCTCCGGTCTCCCCAAGCCGCAGCACCCGGCACAGGCCGAGCCCTCACATGAGGGCCGCGGGCGGGAGACCAGACCGGTGGATCAGTTTAAAGGCCGATCAGGCCCGTGCGCCCACAAACAGGGACGCCGGCTGGCACGGCGTTGATTCCACTGCTGCGGCGCGCACTCCCCAGTGTACCGCTATCTCCTGGGTAGGAGGCGGCCGCGGAAAAGGCTGCCACAGGTCAGCCTTGATCCAGGGGCCCTCCACACCCAAGCGTGGCGCCTTTGCCAGCTGCGCCACGGGGGTGGCATTTTTGTCAAAATTTTAAGGTTAGGTCATCTCAGGTCAGGTCACCAGTACAGGTCAAGTGATGTGACCTCAAAAAAAAGTTTAAGATAACATAAGCCGGAACAAAGTGAACTCATCCGATTGAAGTGACCTGACAAAATGGTTAAAATATTTCGATGGAGAAGCGTATGCGCACCCAACGCCTTTTAACATTTTTCACTTCCTATCGTGGTTCTCGAGATTTTAGGGGAGGGTACCCGCTCCCCCCGTCAAAGCGAAGGTGGCTCAGAGCCCCGTCAATGCGCGTGTTAATCTGGTAAAACAACGATATAAAACGTTAATCCGTACGAGATAAAACGTGTTCGAGATTAAATGTGGCGGTGTCCCAAGACGGACCACCCTGAAAGACCGTCTGGGCCTTTCACGGCAGGAGAGTGTGGAGGTGGGGCGCTTGTGCATTGGCCACTCCCTTCTCCTGTGCAGCTACCGAAAGAGGATCGGCCTGGACCCGGAAGCCACGTGCCGGGAATGCGACGACGGAGAGGACGAGGCCCTCCACCACCTTCTGAGCCAGAGCCCTGCGGGCACTGACCTGCGCTGGGACATATTTGGACAAGACAACCCGCCCATCCGGGAGGCGCTGGCGGACCCGCGACGGCTGGCGATGTTCCTGCGGCGGTTGGGGCGCCTGCAAGGGCGCCCCCGTATGGCCGGAAAACTCAATCAATCAATTAGATTAAATGTGTCCGTGGACATCTAAATCTTTGATATAATTTTAATCCTTTGGTCCCCGGAAAATATAAAAACACGTAGTCTAGAGAACCGGAGAATAGCTGAATGTGATAAGGAAGAATTACTCTTGATATGCGTCAGAACTGGGGAACCAAAAAGCAGCCACCACGATCCTTGGATGAACTAACAAAAATATGTGCAGCCACCAAGTGTGGAACGCACCACAAACCAAAACCTGATCACTTGTTGTTTCAGGGGGGGAACGTTTGTTGTGTGTTGCAGGTTGGAGATGGACTGGCCAGTCTGGCCACCTCACTTCTCTGTCCGTGGTGGCAGCTCTTTCCAATTTTTTTGTAAATAGATATACAAGATTTAAGAATACATTGTTTTTGACTTCAAGTTGAGTTAGTTTCTGATCCGGGCGCATCAAGAAAATATACCTCACAATTCTTGCCTGGAACAGTTCGTATTGAATAAAAAGGATTCTACAATTAATCTAAACATTGGTAGTGACGGAGTCTAAACCTAAGAAGACGCATTGCGGCTTTAAGACAAGCAAGCTGCTGGCCTCATGAATGACATTTGTTTATGAAAATGATAAGCTTTTATTTTTAATACTTCGGAGTTCAGAAACGGTACTTTCTCATAATAGAACAAACAATCGCAGAAGCACTTCATATAACATCATTTTATTATATAAAATGTATATTAACCGTTATTTTTATTAGATTGTTTATTAGATTATCTACGTTGGTAAGATAATTCATGACCAGCCTCCTCGAATCATGGTTGCAAAATGGGGCTGACACACTGATAAATATTCAGGTACATCCCTTCACCACAATTATCATAATATAACAGGTGAACACATAAATGTTTAGTCAGAGTGCTAGGATAACCTCGAATCGAGCTCCAATATTCGAATATTCCAGTGCTGAACTACATTATTCCAGCATTCGAGTTCCATATCAGATCTAAATTTCAAGCCTTGGTCACACTATGACCACAAGTTTTCGCTTATTGTATTATAAGGATTCTGACGAGGGGCTGTGCCCGAATATGTGATCACAGTGTGATCACAGGCTTCATTATGCATCAAGAATTCGAGAGGCAAAGCCATGAAACATCTTACCAATTTATAATCATGCTCCTCGGCTACGCAATGCAAAATTCATCTACTTTTAAAAACCAACAGATATCAGTTGATTGATGAGGCTTAGTTTCAGACTCTCAAAAACATGAGAAAATATAACCTACCAGGAAATTACAAGCGAGTGATGACCCTCGGCAGGTGAGAAACGCGTGCAACAATCAGGTCTGCGAGTCCCCAAAGAGCAATCTTCCGAGTGCAACGTGAACTAGAGGATATAACTCAGTATGTCAGTGACGAATCCAGGCCAATGTTTTTGTGGGGGGGGAGGACAGGGTCCAAAATCGTGAATAAACATTTTTAAAGATCGGCGAAAATCGTAGAGTTTGGGAGGAAAGTACATTTTCCCTGAACCCACCAGTGGGTATGCGGCTTCTAGCTTCCAGTCCTTGTAGTGCACTCTAAGAAGGGTGGGGGCGAACCAAATACTGAGTGTACATCAAAAGCATAACAGATTTTGCATCTGTCCACAATAAGTGCTACACGATTTGATAAAATGTACACCGCAATAGTCTGAGCCAAAAGGTGTCACTTATTATTTTCGCCGACTTTCACACGTACGACCACCAACAAAATCTGACAACTTGATTTTTTACTATAAAGACCTTTTGCATTACTAGTTTTCTTTACCTTGAAGCTAAAAAGTACTTTTAATGGCATGTTTTACTGAGATCCTCAGAGGATGGGCCTTGATATACGGCGATAAATACCACTTACGCTCACACATGAACGTATACTGCGGGCACACAGGCAGACGATCGAGGTGCACTCAGGCAGGTTCGTGTTCAATGCAGAAAACTGCTAGCTGTGGTACTCTGCCAACTCTAGGATTCCATTGCTCGTCCTCTGAAGCTTGTCTTCCACAGCAGGCGTACTTGGCGATAGTCACTGTCGAGGGGCAGCACCTGATTATTTCTGTTTTGCATTCAGCTTTCTGGGGTAGGCTCTTCTTAAATTAGAAGACATATTCACAGCAGGAACAGATGGGACCAAATAAAGGGTACAAATAAAATATCACAAGCCCACAATGAAAGCAAACAAGATATCACTGCATCTTGTTTTAAACATATACAAAAAATAAAAAAATATATATATATATATATATTCAAGACCAAAGACACCCCGAAAGACGATCTACAGTCTAGATCATGGGTTTGTGGAGGGGTCGGGTGGAACCATGCAAAATCATGATTTTCTTATCCATTATAATACATTTTTCCAAACTGGACCACAATAGAAAACAAATATTTCAAATTTCAGGTCTATGGGAGAACCGGTCTGATTGGGTTCATCCCATTCATAGTACCAAACAAAATGATCATACACAAGCTGGTCCACTGATTGAGATGATAGTTTGATGATACACAGCAGCTACAAAAGACAGGTTTTCTAGTAGACAAATTTTCTCTTTGAAGTGAGCAGCCGAATCTTTCATATATTCCTCCAGGAAAACACAAAAAATTGCATCACCCAAGACTGCCCTCCATCATTCCTATATGGCTATCCATACTCTTTGTTCACGATTATATTGTTGTATTGGGTACACTCCTAGTGTTTCAAATCATAATACATCTTATCCTAGTTTTCCTTCTGTTTATTTTTAATATTAATTATAAAAAGCATGCAGATGGGCATTTTCAGAGGGCAGATGGATGAATTCATGCCAGAACCACTTTCATGTCTGGAAACAAACAGTAGCACTTGAAATATGAGTAACTTGATCCGAGAAGTGGATAAGAGTACATCAATTATTATGTACTGCATGGTACCAAAATAAATGGAAAAATCTGTTGCAATCTGTGAAATTACCAAAAACATTTTCATACTTTAAAGAAGGTAAACTAAGCAGCAAATACACTAGCATGTGCACATTGTGCAGAGCTAGTATTTGTAACAGGTAGAAATTTGTAATTCAAATTACAGGCTTGATATAGACTTTTACTAGAGTGCACAGATATTGTAAATATAAAGTTAGACCAAAAAGAGAGGGAATATGGGAAATTCAAAAATAATATGCCTAAACAATCCTTGGAAAATTGCCATCACCAATCATTTTCACCCATTTTGGTACACAAGTTGACCTGTGCAACAATAAAAGAAGGATTTTTGGCATTGACACTACTCATAAGCCTTGTTCCATCAGCACAGTCTTGTCCGCAGGCCCTCGAACCTCTCTAGAAAAGAAATATCAGTGCCACAACTGCCTCTAGTATGTGCTACTGCTTATCAAACAAAAATGAACCAGAATACTTATCTACCAATCACAAAATAGTATGCTACCACTGTTGCGCTGTTACTGTTTTTCCAGCAGCACCACAGCAGGTTGACAGCCTGTAAATCTAAGATTGGTTCTAAGATTTGCTCTCAGGGAGAGGCTATAGTCATGTGACATAGACTCAATGCTGCTCGCTGATTGGTGTTGACAGACGGAATGAGACCACAGCTATAATAGTGTGCCAAAATGAATAGTTATCAATTAAGCATACAATTTGCTTTCTGGAAACTTCGTGAACCTAATTAATGCAGAACAGAAACATTAAATGCATTGCCCATATTTGATAGGATTAGTGCCTGACTACCTAACTCACTACACTCATTACACAAAACCTCCATAAGCATTCGTGGCCAGAAACGATGGATGGCAAAAAATGAAATTGTTTCATTAACTTTTCACTCATACATTTTTTACCTCGAAGAAAATCTTAATTTGCCACATCAAAGGCTCTAAATATTTTACGTACAGATAACCGACGATATTAATATGTTGATCACGAGACCGGAGCGGCGACTATCTCCTCGTCCGTAAAACCACCAAAAACTTTCGTTATGCCTCAAAAGAGACTCTTCTGGATCGCGCTACCCGTATCTTTTTATTGTATCATTGTCGCTGCAATGCAATCATGCAACAACGAACAATTATTAATTATAATCTTTAGGGTGACCGGGCCTGGCCGAAGCGCTAATAAGTCTTATAGAATTTGTATTCATATCTCCGTGTTTGCCGCGGCCTTTGAAATGGTAGATATCGATAACTCAGCGAGAGCCGTCAATGACATCACATTGATGTAAGATAAGCCCACGTGACCTGATCCTATAAGGACTGGGCTTCTGATTGGTTGATAGTATTTCTTTAAAGTCCTATATTTCTCTTTCAAAAGCGTTTTGGAAATTTACTTTTATAGAATAATTTTTGATGTTATAGGTTTTAGCTACTGAACTGCTTTAAAAGAAATTTTTGACATTCTTTCATATATAGATTGATAGCTATAGCCGGTATCACGTCACTTTATCGTTACCATAAGGACTCGGTAAAGTCGTCTATAAATGTTGACTTTGAGGCCGATTTTGAGGCATTTTGAGCCTGAATTTGCAAAAATGAGAATATGACTTCTGAAACAACTTTTTGTAACCTTTTGATCTAGCCAATAAAAATTTTTGCGACAATGTCCCTTTAAGGAGGCGCTGGACCGGGCGAGAGGAAGTTGGAGAAGCTTTGAGGAGGTTGGAGCAGGTTTGAGGAGGCGCTGGAACAGGCCCCTAATCCAACCTCCTCTCAAAGGGAGATACGCGAAAAAATTTTTATTGGCTAGATCAAAAGGTCACAAAAGTTGTTTCAGAAGTCATATTCTCATTTTTGCGAATTCAGCCTCCAAATGCCTTAAAATTGATCTCAAAGTCAACATTTATAGACGACTTTATCGATACACTGCATATCGATGTATATGACGTACACACGGCTATGGCTATCAATTTCCCTAAAACAATGGTCGTATTTTTCCTAAGCAGTGACTTGAAAGTCTTGAACCGATAAAAACAAAAATTATTTCAGAATATCTACAGCCCAAAATAATATTATAATAGAAATATAGGATTTTTAAGTAATCACAACTGACCAATCAGAAGGCATAGCCAACTCAAAGGGGATCACGTGACCTTCCTGACGCAAAAGTTTCGTCATTCTGGGGATATTGCAGAAAACGATTGAAGACCCGAGGACGCAGTGAGACATATATGAACGAAAAGAAACATATTTAATCTGTATTGAAGCAAGGGAAACAAAAGCATAGTTATATAGGGGATTTCGAAGATTTTAGTGAGAGTTGTTCTCTTATTCTCATGTTATCTTCCACAGGTAATAGTACAAATAGTATTTTGCAGAGCTGATGCAGAAGAAATCTTCTGTTTTGTGCCTGTTTTTTCTTTGTACCACCGAGTATATGTGAATGGCTTCAGAAAAATAAAGCCCATCGGCCCATCTGCCGTGCTATCATAGTTAGCAAACCAATAGAGACACCATAGTTAGTTACAACAGTACTCTGAGCAAGTGCCATAAAACGTTGTTTTTAGTCAGAAAGCATAAGGGAAGGATGATGATTATTGGTGTTTAAGGGCACTTCAGCTTCTTTGGCTATATGTGCCCAGCATTGTCAGGTTAGGTCAGTTCAAAATGATCTTGGTTAGCTATGAATTTTCTATGCCGGAGGTGTCACCGCTAAAAAGTGCTGTGAGGGCTATAAACGATGTCAAACTTTATTTCTTTCAGGTAAGATAAAACGTCTTTGATGTCTACGACGGGATCGTTTCCAAGACACTGCTCTAAAGAGACCGATGGGAAGAATCGACGCATTTGCCTTTTTGAGATTGTCACAGCAGTCTACCTCGGATAAAACATGCTGGACAGTAAGGCGGTTGCCACAATGTAAACACAGGTTAGGAGTAGAGCTATTCAGGTGGTAGGCATGAGTGGCATAACAGTGCCCAATGCGGAGTCTAGAGAGGGCCACCTCTCTTCTGCTTTTTCTGTTGCTCGACTCCCATCTCTCAATGGAGGTGCGCAGGCGTTTCATAAAGCACTCTGGCTCTGCAGCCCATCTTGACTGCCATTCAGTCTCCTGTAGTGTTCTGAACGATGCTTTGAGGTCTGAAGCCGGAATCCTAAACTGACGTGAAGGGGGTAGTACGGACGCCTCTTTCGCAACCTTATCGACTTTTTCGTTCCCTGAAATTCCAATATGGCTCGGTACCCAAAGAAAGCGCACATCAGTCCCTCTGGAGGAGATCGCTGACAGAAGCCTTCTTATAGATGGTATAAGCCAGTTTTGCTGTGGGTGATGAGATTGGAGTGCTGTCAGTGAGCTAGCAGAGTCCGTTATGATAAGACATCGATCCTCTTGAGAACGCTTGATGTGTCTTAAAACCCGGAGAATGGCATATAGTTCTGTGGTAAAAACCGAAACAGACCCTGGTAGGCTAAACCCCTGACTCAGTCCCTCCCCTAAAAAGGCGCTTCCAGCACCGCCGGTAGACTTCGAGCCGTCGGTGTAGAACCGGGCATGAGCTGCATAGGAGCCGATTTTGCGCAGCGCTAAGGCCAGAAATTCTGAGGGTAGTGTTGCTGCTTTTTTATGGCGCATCAGATCGAGATCGCATTGTGCAGGGATGAGTCGCCATGGTTCCGTACGTTCTGGTCGCGTTTCAGCAATTACTTCCAGGTCAACGCCGCTGCCTTCTAACCACAGAGATACACGCAAACAGAGAGCTCGTGAAGATGTCTGTCGCACCATTCTGAGGGGCATAGTCAAATTTTCGTCGAAAATCCACCTGTATGTTGGATGGGACGGATCCTGCCTGATTTTGCTAGCGTATGATAATGCCAACCGCTTCCTTCTCAGGTCTAGTGGAGGTTCATTGGCGTCTACTAGAAGGCTTGCCCTGCGAGACGTGCGAAAAGCGCCCGTCACCACTCTAACACAGGCGTGGTGAACAGCGTCCAGAGGCTGCTTAACGTTGCTCAAAGCACCATCATATACTACTGAGCCATAATCTAGTACGGACCTAATGAGAGCACGGTACAAACGGAGGAGTGTTAACCTATCGGCACCATAAGATGTGCGAGAAATCACCTTTAGCACATCCATCCGTTTGAAACATTTATCACGCAGGAGTGATATGTGGGGGCGTATGTCAAGCGTTTATCCATCGTCATGCCCAGGAACTTTGCTTCCGGGACGATTGGGACTCTCCTGCCGTATAAACGGAGACTGATGTCAGTACACGAGCGGCGGCGGCAGAAGTGCATACACACAGTTTTCTCAGTGGAAAATCTAAAACCGTTCTTCAGGCTCCATTCGGATAACCGGTCTATGCATATTTGGAGCTGTCGCTGTGCTGAAATCGAGGTGGAGGTGCTTAACCACACCGCTAAGTCATCTACGAACAGAGATTTCTCGACTGTGGGAGGTAGAATTTCGCAGACGTCATTAATTAAGATACCGAACAGGGTCACGCTTAAAACGCCGCCCTGGACCACACCACTCTCCTGGTAGAAACTATCAGATAGCGAGTTGCCCACTCTCACTCTGAACTTCCGTCTCTTCATAAAATTGTCATTAAAGAATCCCATGTGACCCTTGATGCTAGCTTTCCGTGCCTTGTCTAAAACCGCGTAGCGCCAGGCTGTGTCATAGGCCTTTTCGATGTCAAATAGTAAAGCAAACACGTGTTGCTTTGAGGCGAATGAACGGCGTATTGATGAATCTAGCGATGTAAGATGGTCGGTAGTGGACCGCCCTGCGCGGAATCCACATTGAGCATTAGAAAAGAATCCGGTGCTCTCCAGGTACCAAACCAGACGTGCGTTTACCATGCGTTCTAAGAGTTTACATACACATGAGGTCAAGGCAATCGGTCTATAGTGAAGGGGGTCGCTACCATCCTTGTCGGCTTTTAAAACTGGGATGACAGTGGCATCTCTCCAGGCAGTGGGAAAATCGTGTGTGGTCCAAAGGAAGTTGAAGTAAGACAATAAAGCAGTAGAAGACCGTTCGCTGAGATTCTTTATCATGTCAATGTGTATACCGTCCGGGCCAGCGGCTGTGCTTCTCGCCCGAGACAGTGCGGTGTTAAGTTCTGATATGGTAAAAGGGTCATTGTATGATAGTTGTTCATGGGAGCTAAAACTCACTGGGAGACGTTCCCTCCGTTCTTTGTGCCGTAAAAACCTTGGGTCTGAACAGGCCAGCCGCCAGCGAGCAGCCCACGCATTGCCAAAGGCGTTCGCTACCTCTGTGGGGTTGAAATTGTTCCGCCGGAACCTGTCAGAACCGGCAGGGACATGGCACAGCTACGGCCGGCCAGACGATGTACTCGCCGCCAAATTGTTGTTAATGGTGTTAGCCGATTTGTTGTTGTAATATAAGTTTGCCATGATTTTCGTTTTGCATCTCTAACTGTGCGTCTGGCTAGTGCTTTTGTACGTCGGTATTCTATTAAATTGTGAGTTGTCGGCTGTCTTGTAAATAATTTAAAACGGCGTCGACGTTCTCTAATGGTGCGCCTGCACTCCTCCGTCCACCAGGGCACGGGGATGCGCCGTGGGAGCGAGCTAGTCTTAGGTATGAAAGTCTCAGCCGAGTCTAGGAATTCGAGCACGCAGCTCCTCCTCGCATATTGTAGCGGTTTCGGCCTCGTCTGGTGTAAAATCGAGGACACAGTCAGAGGTAAAACCCTGCCAGTCGGCCCGCCGTAAGTTCCACTGCGGCGTTCTCCTGCCCGGATGTGGGGTCTCAGACCAAAGCCAGATCGGGTAGTGATCGCTGTTGCACGGATGCGAATGAGTTCGCCACTTAATGCGGTCGGCTATTGAAGCTGAACAGAGAGATAGATCAACTGCCGATGCTGTTCCTGAAGGCAATGAGATGTGTGTAGGGTGACCTGTGTTTAAAGTGCATATGTTAAAGCGGTGGATTATTTCCTCCAAGCGCCGGCCTCGCCTATTTGTGCGGGGGCAGCCCCATGTTGTGTTATAAGCGTTGAAGTCACCTAATATTATATAATTTGCTGGCAACTGTTGTATTAAATTTGTGAGTTCATCGCCAGGAAAGTCCTCACCGGGAGGGAGATATAGGGATACAATGGTTGCTTTAAATTGTTGTAGGTCGACGGTCGCTGCTACAGCCTGTAGGCTTGTTCTCAAGCGGAACGGATGGGCAGGGACGCTAAAATGGGCAAGCAGCGCTACTCCTCCATGAGCAATTGTTGTGGAATGAACGTCGTATCGAAATGTTTTATAGTATATTTGCTGGCAATGATGGTCATGTTTTAGCTTGGTCTCCTGTAAGGCAACTACTACAGGAGTTTTTCTGTGCTAACAATGTTTGGAGTTCCGTGTGATTTGCCCTAAAACCTCTCATGTTCCACTGTAAAATAAACGTCATTAGGTAGAGTACGAGTAGGGTGTGTAAAAACTTTCCTAGATTGAAACCTCGGTCGTCTATCATGTTTCCCAACTCCTCCCGTCGAACATCTCTGGTTCTCTCCAGGCAGCGCGGGAGTTCCAGTTCCTTGCCTCACGTGGAGGGTTATTAGGGTCCCTTGGGGGGCGAGCGTTTAGCAAACACTGGCCTCTCTACCATGTATGCATCGCCTGTATACCCCGGCCTCCCGTCATCTTGGGGGATGGGCCTTCGTATGCGCTGTCTGAGGTCTCCCGAGTTCCTTAGATCTGCTTGAGCTGGCCCTAAATTCTCCATGGATTGGGCACGCTGAGTTTGATTGAGTTTGATTTGTTGTTTTGGTGTTTTTACAGTGACTCGAGGAATTGATAGTTCGAGGCCTTTGCTGGAGCGGAAAGAGTGCTCCGGACGCTGTTTTTGTGTTATTTTTATTGTGTCCTCGCTACTTTTTGGTATTTGTTGTTGATGTGAGCTTACGTTTCTTGCTTTGTGTTACAGTACTAGAAGCGACTTCGACTGCCTGTTGTGGGTGGACTCTTTGACGTATTGGTTTGTCACTGGTCGGAGGGGCATCAGGGCAGACCCATCCACTTCCTCCGGGGCTTGGCCCTCACCCTCATAGGGGTTTGCCTTTGTGCCTGCGGCCTCCTCAGG
>JAOTON010001162.1:0-142838 GCA_034440635.1 Lepas anatifera
GGTGGGGGCGATGGGGTGATCGCCCCCACCTTGGGCCAACATTAAGCGAAAGAAACGCCTCCCCGGCGGAGCTGCCGGCCCCCTCCCCCGTAAGTGTGCTATGAGTGAAAATCCCTGTCTGTATATGTATATGCTGCTTATTAAGTGCATGCGAGCGTGAAGGTGTGGTGGAAACCTATAACTGACCCCGGGCTGGGCATGGGGCACAACTTTTAACCGATTTCCATCACATTTAACATTTTTGCGGGCCCTCCCGGGTCGCGGACCCCCTCCCAAACGACGCCCCCAATATTGAATTCGCCCCTCCTTGAGGAAATCCTGGATCCGCCCCTGCCAGTCTCCCAGCACTGCAAAAAGACCTGCTATACCAAATGGCATACACCGACTTGCTGCTCCTACAGCCGATAGTTATATTTGCCCCATTTGCCCTTTGTAGGTCCCTGCATCATTTCACCGGTACACCACCGCCTGCGACAATTGCTATTGCAGCCTCTATCCCGTGCCTCCACCTCACCACCCTATAGATGTCTTCTGGTGTGCTAATGTATCTGGTGTACAATGGAACTAGCACACATTAGGAGAGGAGTCCCTTTGGCCATCAAATACGGATCAAAAACTCTGCCCTGACAAATGTAATTATCTAAGTCAGAGGCAGAAATTAAAGTGTCGACAACATCAAAAGCGATACCCAAAGAGTCTGATTGGAAATACTTAACCCTATTCCTGTTAGGAAGGGGGAGGGGTGGATTCAGACATGTTTTTCATTATTCCTCATGTGTTTTTCAGGATGTCTCCAGAACAGTTGGCGATATGCATTTCTGACTTCTGATATAGCTTTCTGAATTTTCATAAAGCTAGATTGGACAGATTCCCTGAAAGTTTTGAGGAAATATATTCACCAGGGGTGTAGCTATGGCTCGGTACTTGATGTATGTACATGCCTTTAGACATAGGCGTACGCATCTTGCTCTAAGTTTTTGCTTTCCTGCACCCGCCTCTGATTATTTTGTTGTGGCATTATACCATTTGCAGTGAGTAAGCGCAACAATGCTGGCAGCAGCATAGTAATTACATGTTTTGAAATGGTGTTAAAACTGACCATTATCTGCCAATTGTTTTATTTATATTAGTCCTAAATTAACATCTTAAGAATAAACACATTGATAGGAGTTTTCGACATCACGTCATCTTCAGCTATGTTGAAGATGACGTGATATTGGAAGCTCCTATCAATGTGTTTATTTTTATATTAATTCAGGACTAAAATAAATGAAAAACTTGGTATATAGGGGAGACTGGCGTCAAATGTAACACGGGGCAATTGTAACAATGGCCATATTACCTAAACTAATCAATGGATGAATCTATTGGCACAACCGGAAATGCGCAATCAGCTGCTGCCTTTGTTAATGAAGTTTCAACTCGGCGCAACGGGTAAGTCAGACGCTGTTCACAATTATGTGTTTTGAGTGTGTTTTGTAAATTTTGAAATATTCAAAGTATATTAGCTTATTGATGGTTATGATAAGGTACAGCAGAAACAGTTTCAGTGCATAAAGAGTGTTTAATTACCTACGAAATGAGCACAGAAGCTGTCGCCTAGGCCAGCTCGTTGAGCGACAACTTGGCTTAAAAATTGCGCGTTGCGACGGGGACAATTGTAACATTTCTCTTGGGGTCAAATGTAACAATGTTTCAATTGACCCCTATGGCCTTATGACATATTAAAATTGCTTCTACTGCACAAATTCAGTAGCTAGGTTAGTGATTTTGTGATCAGGTGCGCACCCAGGATGTTCGTTTGGTTGGCTGAAAAGGGGACTTCAAGCCGAGGAAGGGGGCGCACTTGTTCACTCAAAGGGGCCTATCTTCATATTCTGGGGGAGCGATGAACCTTTTGCTTTGCAGACCTATAGTGTCAACTGTTTTTGGGAGGCGGCACTTAACACGTTGGGGGAGGGGGCAGGCCTGCATCCAGGCCGACCGTTGGGGGCGGGGGTGAAGTAGCCTAAAATCTACAAAACATGGATTTTGGAAAAAAACTACAAAAATCGAGCGATTTTGGGGGAGAAATTGCTCCGTTCCCCCCCTGGATCCTACAGTGGGGAGGGGAGGGTGGAGGTGGGGCCCCCTGCCCCCTGGGTGTTTGTTCGTAGGCTGGTATATGTTTCGGGAAAGTGGCAATGTGGGCTGCCCTATACAATATCTCTTATATTGGAAAATTAACGATGATAATTGGGTTTTAAGGTCACGTCAGCTGCTAAGGCTATATGTGACCTGTTTGAAAAATTTACGAGATTTCAGTCGAATTATAAACACATTTTTTACATTTGCACTGCCATGCACTGCCGTTGAGAGATATCAGGGATACCTACATCTGTGAAAGCTGTGGTTCAGACTAAGTACATGCCGAGGCCTGAGTGTAGCAGGCCAAAGATGCAGAAGTGTTCGCATTGGGATGTTTTTTATGGTACAAATAAATCGCCGAAATTCATACGGCTTTAACATGGTACAATTGACCCCCGGTGCTGTTACAATTGCCCCTCACGTGGGGTCAATTGCAACAGCTAAAGTAAATTTTTAGAAGTGAAATTTTGACCCCTAAATGTTTTTATTTTGAAATCTTTTTACATCTGTCACATTGAAAAATCTTCCAAATTGATGAAAATATAATTATAAGTGCTCTAACTCAAAACAATATTTCTGCAGAACCATAAATGTGAAATTTGTTACAATTGACCCCAGACTCCCCTAGTGGTCAGCTTTAACACCACATCAAACCTAGCAATTATTATACCATTGCCAATATTGCTTTCTTTCTTAAAAATGCTTTCTCCAAGGTATGAAGAGTGCATTTTTTGTGGATCTGATAGTTTATTAACTGGCTGAATATTGACATGTTTTAGGTATACATTTAACGTTGCGACGCGTTTCGGAAACGACATATTCCATTATCAAGCAGTTAAAACACTTTAACAAAAGGAATCAAAATCAGTCATCAAAAGGAATCGTCAACGAACTGAAACATTGAAATCAAAATTCATTCATTAAACGTAATCAATGATTTTCATACGCGGCAGGGACCAGGGGCGTAGCCAAGGGGGGGCGGCAGGGACAGCCGCCCCTCCCTGAGGGCCCAAAGAGCCCCCCTGAGGACACGAGCCACGCGAAGCGTGGCTCGCTGCACTATGCTCTGTGGCCAAATTTGGCATTTTATACCAGACAGGGCCTCTTTAAGCCCTCTTAAGCACTCAATTCTGTAACAAGCAGGGCCCTTTTTACCCACCAGGGCCCTTTTGCGCTGTTGCAGGGCCCTTTCGGGGCGCCGCCCTCCCTGAGCGAAATCCTGGCTACGCCTCTGGCAGGGACATTCCGTGCTACAAGCCGCAAAGATAAAGGAGAACGCTGTAAAAATTCCCTACTGTGACCCTTGCAACAAGCAAATGCTTTTCTCCCGCAAGCGTAATGGCACAGCGGGGAAATCTTGTTTAATGTTTGTTTGTATTTCGCCAGTGGTGAGGTTACGGCACAATTCACATTTATGGGCGACGTCACAACCACGGCGTCGGATATTTCCCTCACTTCACCCGGGAGACGGACGAGAGTCAAGCTCCTTCTGACTCCCAATGGCTTACTTATATCCATCTCGCTTGTATGCCCGCCGGCAGAGCCTGGCCGGAGGGCTTGATGTGGACCCGCAATGTGAAGCGGTGGGTTCCACTCTTATTCAGCAGCTCTGCCGGTCAGCTCTGTCGACCGAATGGGGATAGCAGCAGGCGTTTCATTTCCAAGTGCTGCCACTGACAAATACCTCAAACATCGACTTCTTGACAACGTATTGGCGCATTAATAATCTGGAGGATCCCCATCTCAATGAATGATAATAATTGTTGGGGCTTAACGACGCACCAACTGCCAACGGCGTCGCTAACTCTCACCCTGTTGAAAGGGATTTTGCGGATCAGATTGACTTATTCAGAGGCTCCGCCGGGACTTGAACCCGGGACCAGTGGCTTAGAAGACAAGGGTGCTATTCACTAAGCCACCTCATCCCCCCCATCTGAATGAAACTGGACACTGCACAATTAAAGGGTCTCGCCGCACATATGTAAAGGGTCTGTTCTAGTGTATATTATATTATATATATATATATATATATATATATATATATATATATATATATATATATATGTATATATTCACAACAGATGGCAGCTTACCATTTAAGTAAAGTTCAATGTATAGCCGGTTACATACTGATTGGTAGGTATTAGGCTGCGGTCGTGTTTGCGAAATATCTCTCAAGTGATGTTTCCTGCCGACACCATTGCACAGTGATGCAGCGGGCCTAAAAAACGGGACGAAAATGACAAAAGTGACTTTCTAGAATTGGTATCAAATGTATGCGATGCGTTTGAGAATTGTTTGGAACCCGGAAAACCATAATTATTTTCTTCCTCTAGCGTACCAAATTGGTTTCACAGGAGCTGAAACTTGAAACTTATTCTGCCTCTCTAAATACGGGTATCTGGCCAGAAATAATAGCGTGATCTAAAACGTTAATAACAGGTGCTCACACCTCGTCATCTATAAAAAAACGTATACTGCCGTAAAGCTTCGGATGTTTGCAACCTTCTGGTTACAAAATACGGTTCTAGCTGCTCCAGAGAATCCAGTGAGTTCATTTTAATAAACATATGTTTCGGAGCTAAAATTTATAACATACATCATATTTCCTTAGACTGGCAAAAAAATGCGCAGCCAGGATCAGCCAGAAAATCATACCATGTATTCTGGAAAGTGTCTTCTTTACATTGGTGGAATCCGTAGGTCGGCAACCGACGGCCGAAAAAAGTTATGACAGTTTTAGTGAGCTCATGTTCTATCCGTAGTCGGCGGGTGGTTGTGGCAATGACGGGCGGCATCCACCAATCGCCGCGTATTATTTCCTTTCTCCAATCAAATGACACTTTTCAATGAGGGAAGGGGGAAAAAAAAATCACAAAATATGCGTAACGTTATTGATGGACGACCTCTAATTGAAGGAGGCAATACATTTGAGAAGCTGGAGGGTAAATTGAGACAACGAAAGCAGGTATTAATGTCAATTCAGTAGGTATTATTATCAGTTCAATACTTATTAGGGCATAGCGAGATCAGGCCCTGAATAAGGAAATTCAGATTTTAACTTTGGCTCACATTCTTCCCCTTTGTAAAATGTTATTTTAACCGATTTTCCTTTAATCTTTGGCCTCCACCCCCTGTTTAAGCTGACTGTCATGTACACAGCCGGTTCCCCAGTGATTGGTAGGTATTAGTGTCAGTTCGTTTAAGAAATATCTTAAAAACAATTACTCTTCTCATAAGCGTTTCGTCTCTGGCAAGGAATTTTGATGAGCTCTTTAAATTGGGGACCCTACAAACTGGATGAGACGTATATTTAGAAAATTATGAACAAAAAGCTGTTTTCACCCATCCCGATGATTTTCTGTGTCTTTTTTCAATTATTTCCAACTTTTGGACATTATGAAGCATTTCGCACGTCAGTTCGTGCATCCAGTTAAAACGCAGCAGGTGAGGCAACAATGGTGTCTGTAAGGATCGTCACTTGAGAGATATTTTGCAAAAACGACCGCAGCCTAATACCTACCAATCAGTATCGAACCGGCTGTACATACTACCTCTCTTGGATTTTGAAGAAAGTCGCTTGTCGCACATTTTGTAGCGTTTGCCGGCTGTTAAAGCTTAACAGTGTTTATCTTCTGATGATGTTTTATTACCCGGATCTACCCTAAATGTGTTCCCAATGCTAATAAATACGAGGTGAAAATGCATTGTTTACTTCCAATGTTTGCCGGCTAACAACTGGGGAAATCCAATCATTAAATGAAATTATCAGTCATATGAATTGTTTCCCTTACTTTTACCTCTATTCAGCTTATCGCATGGTCAGTTTTGCGACTATGTAATTATTTCATAAAGCTACAGCCATTGTCAGAACCGTTAAAAACCCTGGATAGCCTTTGCATAAAGTAGTGCACCCAACGGGTGCCAAGGGGTGCTCTGGTGCTTTCTTTATGGGCCTGACCTCAAAATGGATGTCCGCTCTAGATTTTCCTCTACAAGGGCTTTCGAATAGTGTATAGAAACTCGATCTAACTCCTCTAGAAGCTGAGGTATTCCCGGCTTTTGCCAACCTTGTTTTGAGAACCTACATTGCTTTACATCGATTTAGAAATGACATCATAACTCGGTGACGTGAACTGACCTTGGATTGAAATTTCGTCAAGATGTATCAAATTAATGTTGGTTCGCACTTGCCACGCGGCATTGCGCTAAAGCGAGCAGATTTTCTCCCATCGCGAAAAATTAAGAGGGGGTAGAATCAACCCCCAGGCAAAAATGAGGGTTAAGAGGAAAAACGAAATTTGGTGTGCTTGTTTGAGCCGCCTGATGGAGAGCTTCAAATTGAACCCAAACTCATTGTTCTATCATTATTATTTATTGAGCTATGAATTTCGTCCCGTTTTTCAGGCCTCCTGCATCACTGTGCGTTGTTGCTCCACCTGCTGCTTTTTAACTGGAGGCATGAACTGACGTGCAAAAATACTTCATCGGGTCCAAAATTCGGAAATAATTGAGAAAAATACAGAAAATCATCGGGATTGGCGAAAACAGTTTTTCGTCTATGATTTTTTAAATTGACGTCTCATCCAGTTTGCAGAGGCCCACATTTAACGAGCTCGTCTAAATACATTGCTAGAGACGCAACCCCTTGTGAGAAGTTTAATCCTTCTAAAATATGTATCAAAACAACTAACACTAATACCTACCAATCTGTGTGGAGCCGGCTGTACATTGACCAGTTTGTATTTCACAGCACACTGATGAAGCTTTGCTTAAAATGTATACGAGATTGCCAGACAGCACTCCTCGTGAGTGGAGCGGGCCCAGCGCTCCCGCTCACTGATCCTGTTTCTTTTTATGCTGAAACCTCTGTGCTCGCTTGATTTATCACCTTTCGCAGGAATCTGTTCAGCTGGACCACCCATCTGCAAAATATATCATTCAGCTTCCTTTGTCAATCTCTTTACTGATGATAAAAATCTTACGTCGGAGAGATATCTGGCATTCACGGAGAATTATCGTCATGTTAATCAAGAAATTTTCTTGGGGCCCTCTTTAGGAGAGGCTGCTTATCTAGTGGACATATCTAAGCCACACTGATGCTACACTTATGCCAGCGCACAGAAATTAATGCCAATGATGTAACGCGTTACGCTTTCGTAGTGTCATCACAACATTAGGGAGAGAAGTGTTGAGGCATGCCTGGTGACTGCTGGTGGACTGCTGAGCTGAGATACGGGCGCTGCTGAGCTGAGATACGGGCGAGTCCGACTCAGCACGGGGTCTGCCGTGTAGGATCCGCCTAACTGGTTACGGTGACTTCTGAGCGAGATGAAGGTGAGTGCTGCTACATCGGCACAAAACCGACAAGCAGGAGACGGGGGCGACATGGACCCCTCCATGGTCAGCTTCTTCGCATTTTCAGAAGTCAACACGTGATTTAAGTAGGTACGCTAAGATCATCACAACAAATGTTGAAAAATTTATGTATTGTCCCCAAGAGAAAACAATTGTTACCCCGAGATAAGGAGGCTTCCTAAAAAGAAAATAATTTATGGAGTCCTACAAAAGATATATTGACCAGCCCCAACGCACAGGTATTTTATTTCAGTACTTTTCTAAGCTTTAGGTCTTATTCACACCTCAATGGGTACGAGTCCCAGGTGTATTAAATTTCCTGGTTCCCCAAGTTTTCCCCAACTAAGTTCGCAAGCTGAGTTTTTTTCTTACCACTGCAGCACGGTACTGCTGAATTCCCACCGCCACGAAGTCAAAGGAGTGTAAGGTGTAAGGGAGTGAGGGCAGGCGGAGTGAGAGGCAAAGAGATTAGATTCGTTGGAGGCGAAGCTGCTGTTTGAGGGTTTTCATTGTGTCGCTTTAGTTTGATAATGACCATTACCTCAAAATGTTCGAAAACATGAACATTTTTAAATCACTCATGTTTCATCCCTGGGGTTTCGATAGAGTCGATACATCACAAAGAATATTTCGATCATGATGAGTTTACTTTCTTATGATTGTGGTCGATGGTGATATATTCAGTCCGTAGAGGCTCTATGGGAAAATTTGGAATCTGTCTCTTCCACCGCATGAAATGTTGTTCTTTATTCCAAAAAATATTTTGGAATTGATTTTGATAGTCGAAAATTTGAAAACGCTCGTGTGAAAGTGTCCCTTCGCATTTCTTTTTTATAATTTTGTTCCTACCAATTTGCGTCAACTTTTGCTCGCACGATCTGTCACATGTTAGCAGTGCCGGGTACAAGAGGGCTACGGGGGCTTAAGTCCTCCCTCCGAAACCTAAGATTGTCTAAAGTCAATGAATAGTCCCAGGCTGTTCCGAGGCCATGGCGGGGGAGGTTCGTGACCTCTAGCCCCCCCCTCTCCCGAAAGGTTGTCCTGATGCGCCACCGCGTGGTAGCCATACTGTAAGTGTTTTATTTTTGAGTCAAGTGATTCAAAACTAATGCAATATGCCAATTTTGGGAAAGATCTCACGTGTCGCGGACATCTAGAATGTGGCTGACCTGATCCAGAAATAATTTTCATGGGTTCTAAGAAGATTTAAACTATTAAAAATCCACGAGGCTAGCCACATAGCTAGACTACATGGGAATGCAGGAGTTTATAGCAGCGAAATTGTACAACTAGTGCCAATTGCATGGACGCGGAGACATACTGGAGCGAAAACCACCTCATCTCATGGATGTTGCTCTTTGTCAAAAACCTACCTCATCTGTTTGAGAGCCTTTGGAGTCAGAGCGGAAAAGAGAGTGCTGTGCAGTGAGCCTGCATCATTTACACATTTTACGACCAATTTGGACGTATGCGCATTTATTCCAGACAAAGCACAAGCTACTTACTCTGTGAATGCGGCACGGCGGGCTGAATAATCGAGACAGCGTCCAAAAATATCACCGGGAAATGGCTTGTGATGTCTGCTTTACTGCATATGCAAGGGTAAATAGAAAGTTAGTAGCAAAACGCCAGAAAAGGGCCCAATGGCTGCTCAGAACAATTGTCACTGACCTCAGCCTGGGGTGTGAGTCCCCATGCTTAAGTGGCTCCGGATCGGGCCAAGTTTGGTGATGGTGAGTGGTTGCAGCTTCGGATCGGGCCAAGTTTGGTGATTTTGAGTGGTCGCGGCTCCGGATCGGGCCTAATTTGGTGATGGTGAGTGGTCGCGGCTCCGGATCGGGTCAGGTTTGATGATGGTGAGTGGTCGCGGCTCCGGATCGGGCCAAGTTTGGTGATGGTGAGTAATCGCGGCTTCGGCTCCGAGGCCCCGACGAAACCTTCGTATGTATCACCAATATCATCCTATAGTGATAAGTTCTCGAATCTGGGGTTCCCACCCTTACCGACTCCTCTTCCGCCCCTTACCGTTATCTCCGTCATAGGGGGAAAATTTGTGATATTATCACGAGAATTTCGTAAATAATGTTCCATTAATCTTTTCATTAGGGTCACTCCTGTTTGTTTATGAGACGCCGGAAGAACATTGGGCCGGCCTCAGCCCTGCAGTCAGCATTGGCACTTTGCATTACAATGGTCTAACCAAACAGCTTGTGAACCATTCATATATTTTACGTATTGGCGAATCGCGCGTGTCGCTTGGGTGTCGGTCCCTACAGCTGACTGAGTTGATACTACTGACGGGCAGCTCGAACCTCTAACGAGCCGGAGTGGGGCTTCAATATCTTGCACTGATATAGTACCGGTCCTTGCTGCGAGGATTCATATAGTTCCAATTATTTTGCTCTATATTTACTTGTTCAGATGTAATGACTGAAAACCTTCATTTACATGTTATCCCTATGACGGCATGTTTTGACCTCTAGTGACCTTACATGTGACCGGAAAAAACATTGTTCAATTATTTTCGATGGAGAAGTGGATGGGCTACCCAACGTCGTTTACCGCTTTTCCCTATCTAGCGTGGTTCTTGAGATCTTAGGGGGGTAGTTACCCGCCCCCCCCACCGTCGTCAGCGAAAGTGGCTCAGACCCCCGTCAATGCGCGTGCTTAAATGTTTGAGCGTCATGAATGATATTTCAGGCATTTTCATACATACTTTTGGCAGGGGCGGTCCCAGCAACTCAAAATAGGAGGTTCCAAATGTTATTGGATTTTACTCCTGCGGAATGAATAAACTGGTTAGTTATAGGACAGCCGGGAGGAACGTAAGCAATTATACCATGCTCCTAATCCTATATCATATGATAATGAAATGTCATTGGCGTGCTCAGGTATTTCAATCAAGGTGGTTTCAGGCGTGTGTAAGCGTATTTTAGTTTACTGTGTGCAATGCATGGGACAAGCATTCAGGCCCGATGGAGAATAATTAACCCAAGGCGGATCAAGGTGAGAATTTTCACAGTATCCCTGGGTTTGGCTGGGCGAATAAATATTGCACAATATTGCAAGTTTTGATAGTCGAGGAAAAAAATATATATGCCCTTTCGACATTGACAAAACGTATCGTGCCTTACTCCTATGTTTTCCTGTATCTGCCTCGGATGCCTCTTGACATCATACATTTTGTATCTATGTGTGGAAAATGCCACGCAGTATATGACGTTTGCTAATCTATGGCACAAAAAAGCAGATAAATATACATATATATATATATATATATATATATATATATATATATATATATATATATATACTTCATGTAGTTCTGACTCCGGATCCGCAATTGAGTTTTGCATTTTCCATAATTGAACATATGAAAATTTTGTAGCAAATATCTGTCAATACCTACCACTTTTGTGAAAATCCAACAAAAGGAATAGAATCATAGAGCATCTAAGCAACAGTAATAAAGGAATATCATAAACGCCCTGACCACAGTTTCCGAATTCCGAAACTTCATTTTTGAAGCAAGATTTCAGCTGACACAAGCCGATTTCATTTTTCTATTTTTGAAATCGGACGGGCAGGCTCTGAGTTGCCAGGGGTCGAACCCGCTCGCCCTGATAGGATTAGGGAATAGGTGCTGGTGCCCTGCAGAGCAGCGTCAGCTCGCGTGCTGGTGTCCTGCAGAGCAGAACAGTGGAGGGATGCAGGAAACTGACATCAGCTCGATTTATATTTTCTAATATTTTTTTTGTTATAAGTGGATGTATGTGTCCCGGAGTGAATTTGTATGTTGTCTGCTACCGACCTGGGCTCACTAATAGCCATAGTAATGGATGAGTTCCGTGACGTTGAAATAAATAAATAAATAAACAGCGTCAGCCCATGTGCTGGTGCCCTGCAGAGCAGCGTCAGCTCGCGTGCTGGTGCCCTGCAGAGCAGCGTCAGCCCGCGCTGCTATAAGCTCAGTTCTGAGCCATGTATAACCACACATAGGTCTCGCCAAGCGGTATATAAAGCTCACGGCAGGTGAAGTCCAAACACAGTAAACTGATGAATAACACAGTCTAAGCGACTGAATACCTCGATAGGCTCAGAGAACTCATGTGGCAATACAGATATCAAAACTGTATAACCTTAACAATTGGTGCGTAGTTAAGCCCCAGCATCTATCAAAATCACTCCGTGAGGTTAGCTCCTGGTTGTGTAGATAAACAGCGCGCTGGAATCCTTCTCGAGCTCCACTATAACCCATCCGATAAAATCTGCATATTGTTGTATAGCTTCAAGATGCAAGATACGGTTGCAAAAATAGTATAGGTTCTCCTCTACCTATAATTACCGCACCACTCATGATCAGGATTGGAAATGTCGGCGTTCGAGTCGGAATCCCTGAGCACTGCAGCAGACATCAAGCAGCATTCTGGGAAGCCTGTCGGCCGGTGTCCATCCGGATCTGAGGGCGGCCGTCCCGGGTGCCCGGACCGCTGACAGACTCGTGGGGCGGTGACTGGGCCGTCAGCTGCCGTTGGCGGCGCGGCGGCACGTGCCGACCGGGCCGCGGCCGTGACCGCCTCCGGTGACCGCCGACTCCGACTGCTAATGCTCTCCTGCCGAGAGTGGGCCACCTCTAATGCCGACAAGTGAGGCATGGGCACCATCCATCGTCCAGGCAGCGCCTTCACCGCCGCCTACGACGACCGTGGGCATGTAGCCCTCTGAAGGTGGCAGCCACCGTGCTGGACTGTGGTATGACTGGGGCTGAACCCCTCGCACCGGACGCCTGTTTCTGTTAACCTGGTGTGCATCTTCTGACAGCTAGCTAAAGTCATTGGTGTTGGTTGTGAAAATCTTTTTGGCTGCGAAGGCTTCCAAACATATTTTAGAGAGACCGATGTTGTTTTGTTTCTATTAACACCCGCCCCGCTGGGGGGGAGTGAAATTCACCCCTCCTGGTTTTTTCCAGATAACGCAAAAACAAAGAGGCGCAGAACAACAAAACTTGCAGTACCTAATGCCTAATCAATTTTACGCATCTGACCATATTTCTTAGGTCAGGTCATGTCAGGTCAAGGAGCTATTGAAGGCCAAGTGACCCAACCTCAAAACCCAAAATCATAAGTTTGAAGCTGTGCTTAGAAAACATCTGTCAACCGATCAGTTTCAAATTTTCACCATAAAATAAGGTCAGTAGGGTCTACAAATCTGTTATCTCGGAATTTCGATACTTTTGACCTAAGATGGGGCCAAATTTTTGGTCACCTCATAAGTCTATGGTGAAAAATAGAAAGGGCTCGTTTTCAGTAAAAACTGGATATATAAAGCTGAAAATTCCCAAACCGTGTATTCTTGCAGCAATCTTGACCTTCAAGTAGAGTTTTTGACCATCTGACCTGTCAAAGGTCATATCAGGTCACAGGAACATACAGTGATTGTTTTGCCAATAACTTCTTACTGAATTGAGAAAGAGGTCCCATTTCTTGTATTGTGCTTATATTGTCACGGAGTGTCGATTGATATGCAACATGACGATACCAGGTCACTATGTGACCTTGACCTAGCTCGATGTGAGGTCATTTTTAAAATTTAACCTAGCAAGGTCATATTATACATCATTCGATTTGCCACGATGAGAGGAATCCAATGATGCATGAATATTTGCTCTAGCTCGACTGAGTAAAAATCTAGAGAGGTAAACGTACACCGCCCTGCTGTAAGCCTATGGAACCTTCTTTGACCTTTGCTGACCTCAATATTGACCTGACATAAAAATGCTTCGTATAATTTCTCTTCATCTCGTCATGAGCTTTTGAACGCTTTCTTTAATTTTCCTTTAGCTGCCCTGGGAAATGAGATACGGAGGGGGAAAAACGCCCCCAGCGGGGTGCGTCATGTCAGGGACCCCAGCGGGGCGCATGTTAATAAAGTGGGTTTGATGTCTGATTTATCAACTAACATAAGTGCCAGAGGGCCCACGGCACCCGAGCTACTTTCTGAGAACACGATTAAAGAACCTTTTCAAAAAAACTATCCTACGTACGTGTAGGACTTCTCAAAGCATCTGAAAAAATGACCAGGATCTTTGAGTGGCTTTCAGAGATCCTTAATGATAACGCATTCGATACTTCTGATTGTGACGCAGCACGACTTTAGGAGTACTCTATCGGAAAGTGTGGCGGCCAACGTGCGTCATGCGGTGAGGAGAGCAGAGTATAGAGACTGGACACCCGATTTGGTGTCCTGTCTGTTCCCACTGAGGGGCTAGTTCGTTTTCGTTTACGCATCCCTTCCATTGTCATTAATCGGTCATTCATTTCTACTAGCAGCCCACTGTTTCCAAAGATGGACGCTATATTCAGAAGGAAGTAACGGTTATACATAAATGCGCAATCTTACAACCTGCCCCGAAAAAATCTGGAGCCCAACGGTGTAGGGATTTAAGTGTGGTGTGTAGTGTTCCGGTTTCTTAAGTGCTATTCAAAAACGGATTCACTTCACTGCAGGTGGCCGGGCCTGTTGACCGTTATAAAAAAATTATTTTACGGGCATACACTTTGCCTTTGCATTGGCCTGTGTCGCGTAACATTCAATATCAGGGTTAAAGTACACTCCCAGTTATTGTTAAGTACAGTGTTATTATTGCAATACTGTTTCTTACTTTCCAAGTGCTCACAAGACAGAAACAGTTTCCATTATAATTTTATTACCGGGTTTCAATGAAACAAATGCCTCACTAAGACAAATACCAAAACTGCTGGTGCAAACCTTCTTGAAAGTAGGCAACCAAGGAGAGCCTCTATACCGACAATGCAATGCATCCAAGGTTCTCAGAAACCCAGAAAAGTGAGCACACACCTGAGCTGGCCGAGAGAGGGAAAAGTCCAACTGTGGATCCCTGGAGCTCGGTATGTGCTGCAATGGTGCCACTGACGCCAGCGATGGAGCTCTGTATGTACATTGTACATACACTACGGCCGCCTCTACCTGCAGTGGCACCACTGACGCCAGCGGTGGAGCTCTGTTCGTACACTACGGCCGCCTCTCCCTGCAGTGGTACCACTGACGCCAGCGATGGAGCTCTGTTCGCACACTACGGCTGCCGTTCACCTCTCCCTGCAGTGGTGCCACTGACGCCAGCGGTGGAGCTCTGTTCGTACACTACGGCTGCCTCTCCCTGCAGTGGTACCACTGACGCTAGCGATGGAGCTCTGTTCGTACACTACGGCTGCCGTTCACCTCTCCCTGCAGTGGTACCACTGACGCCAGCGATGGAGCTCTGTTCGTACACTACGGCCGCCTCTCCCTGCAGTGGTACCACTGACGCCAGCGATGGAGCTCTGTTCGTACACTACGGCTGCCGTTCACCTCTCCCTGCAGTGGTACCACTGACGCCAGCGATGGAGCTCTGTTCGTACACTACGGCCGCCTGTCCCTGCAGTGGTGCCACTGACGCCAGCGATGGAGCTCTGTTCGTACACTACGGCTGCCTCTCCCTGCAGTGGTACCACTGACGCCAGCGATGGAGCTCTGTTCGTACACTACGGCTGCCGTTCACCTCTCCCTGCAGTGGTGCCACTGACGCCAGCGGTGGAGCTCTGTTCGTACACTACGGCCGCCTCTCCCTGCAGTGGTGCCACTGACGCCAGCGATGGAGCTCTGTTCGTACACTACGGCCGCCGTTTACCCCTCCCTGCAGTGGCACCACTGACGTCAGCGATGGAGCTCTGTTCGTACACTACGGCCGCCTCTCCCCGCAGTGGTGCCACTGACGCCAGCGGTGGAGCTCTGTTCGTACACTACGGCCGCCGTTCACCTCTCCCTGCAGTGGTGCCACTGACGCCAGCGGTGGAGCTCTGTTCGTACACTACGGCCGCCTCTCCCTGCAATGGTGCCACTGACGCCAGCGGTGGAGCTCTGTTCGTACACTACGGCTGCCGTTCACCTCTCCCTGCAGTGGTGCCACTGACGCCAGCGGTGGAGCTCTGTTCGTACACTACGGCCGCCTCTCCCTGCAATGGTGCCACTGACGCCAGCGGTGGAGCTCTGTTCGTACACTACGGCCGCCGTTTACCCCTCCCTGCAGTGGCACCACTGACGTCAGCGATGGAGCTCTGTTCGTACACTACGGCCGCCTCTCCCTGCAGTGGTGCCACTGACGCCAGCGGTGGAGCTCTGTTCGTACACTACGGCCGCCGTTCACCTCTCCCTGCAATGGTGCTACTGACGCCAGCGATGGAGCTCTGTTCGTACACTTCGGCCGCCTCTCCCTGCAGTGGTACCACTGACGCCAGCGAGCCTACGCCGCAAATGTTTTACAGCTTGAGCCTGTGGAAAATTTGGTGTTTTTCAATTTCCTTGAGAGAGGCTGTGTTTGAACGTTCTTTGTATGCTTTATACAGGACTTGTGTCAGCTTTGTTCCTCGGGGCGTTCCTGCACAGATCGACCATGCCCCTACATGGCATAGTCTCGGATTTCGTTCCAATTTTGTCTACTGGGTTGTCAGGAGCGTGGAATCCTGATCCAAGATTATTTCTTTCCTCAGGCGTACGGTTTCGGATTTATAACTAGAAGAAAATCATGAAAATTGCCGATTTCGTCAAAAAACGGTGATATACAAAGATTATTTTCAGCCTTAACTTTCATTTCTTAGCTTCAAATGACACAGGATTAGGTTAAGCATGTAACATCTAAGGTTGAATAATCTCGTTTTTTATTCGCAATTTTGCATTTTTTAGAAATGTTTTGACCACTTTTTCCAATGATTTTTTTCAAAGTGCCGCCAGTAATTCACGTTAAACGTCATCATAGAAAACATGTACACCCACATCTCTTCTGTTTAGTCAAGTCGATAATTTTTTGCGTTCTATACTTTATCAATGTGTAATTAGCCATAGAATGACGTCATGCGCGCAAAAATCGCTCGCCCGGCGCGCCCGGCCGTCGTCGGCGCGGTCGCCAATGCGTGGGCACGGGCAGTAGATTGACTCGGGAGCGTATGAAGTCTTGCAATCATGATTAAAGGTGGGAAATAAAAGCATAGAAACACGTGTTCAACAAAATGGTGAAATCAATGCAATTTTAATTCCGTTGAAGGTCAAGGGACTCGCCATATCTTAACGTTGCCCATAAAATTGATTACGGATTTGAGTCATACATCTGGATTTTGAAAATGAAGAGACTTGTGCATTTGTGCAAGCATGGTCTGTTTTGCGTGTTGAAATGACATCGTATACAACACGGATGAACCCTGGCCGCAGATGTGCGGTCTTCACCCCGGTTCGTGCGTCAGTGCCTTTATGACACGCGCGAGGTGTCAGATGTCCAGTGCGCAGCTCATGAAGCTGGGAGCACATCCTCCTCAGTTAGTATGACATTGTTACTGAGGCAGTTGGCTGTCAAATGGAGATAAAGCATGGCTTTAAGGTGGCTACTTCGTTTCGGACGCCAGTTTTCTGCTGTCGGTGGTGGTGTTCAAACTTTTGTGCGACGGAGGAGTGGTAGAATGCCACGGGATAAGAGGACTTATTGTGCTGACTAGATGATTTACTTTTTTCTAGATTCCTGGTCCCGGGGCCAGTCCCGGCGCCGGCAGGCCTCGACTGGTCCCGGCAAGACCCAACGTGGTCCTGACATTTGCCCCGGAAAAAATTCGGGTTAATAGGAAAAATTTGCAGCCTTGTCTTATACGTTTCCACCAGTGACTTCGATTTTATATTTCAGCCATGGATTATGTATAATTTTATTATTTCATTTCATTTTCGAATGGAGCTTATTACAACTAAATTAGGGCTTGTATTGCTCGTGCCGTTAACCCACCCAAGACCCCCGGATCGAGAAGAGTTTTCCAGATCTGGCCATGGTATATCACTTTTCGGCCCGCACCCCCTCCCCCCGCCCCGTGACGCCACTTATGAACAGCCCCATATAGGCTTAAGTAAGACAATTTGTGTGTGCGTAGTTAGCCATATTTGGTTATTTATTCGTCAAATGCTAAGGGAAAACTAACTTAATTGGTTGAAAATTACTTAATCTCAATCTGATATGGGCCCCAAGGAACACAGGTTCTAGATACGATTATTACGCTCTCCAATCCTCAGAGGTCCCGGCACGGTCCCGGTACAAACCCGGTTGATCCCGGAAAAGTCCCGGCCGAGCCCAGCATCCGGTCCCGGCTCGGGGACACCGGGACCAAAAATAGAACCTCTGGTATTTACCCCGTCGAGTGTTCTCCGCAAAAGACGCCTACTTACAGGACAGAGTAAAATTTAAATTCGGAAAACGTCATAATTGCTCAAGAAGAGCCAGACAGCAGCCGGAGGGAGTTACCAAAGAGCTGCTCGCTGCGGAGACACAATCATCATCGACTGACTCACTGGGCGCTCCAACTGTTTCAGCCGAAGTCGATGTTTCCCATTTATTTCTGCTGCTGGACGGGACTACCGTCATAACAGATAGGCTTTTAGTAACTGATCCTTTGAAGTTGGTTTATTCTTTGCTGTGTGGTTTAAATTCCTTATTACCGTTGTGAACCAAAGTAGGTCACTTTCATGCCTCAATAGAAACTAAAACTGTTTTTGGTACATTGGTTTAGCCTCCTCTGCCTCCTCTGCTGGTGAGCAAACCAAATGACACTAAAACTTATACACTACTGTCACAATACAACCCTTTAACTACAAATTCGTTTCCACCCAAGACCTGAATAATATTGATTCCACCTTGCTTCAAAACACATGCTTTATAACGTATGCTGTTTACATTCTTTACTCTTAACACGCGCATTGACGGGGGTCTGAGCCACCTTCGCATTGACGGGGGGCGGGTACCCGCCCCCCTAAGATCTCGAGAACCACGGTAGGTAGCGAAAAACGGTAAACGGTGTTGGGCTGCCCATCCACTTCTCCATCGAAAACATTTGAACCATTTTTTTGTCAGGTCACATTTAAGGTCACGAGAGGTCAAAACATGCCCGTCATAGGGATAACATGTAAATTCAGTTTTTCGGCCATTAAATCTGAACAAGTAAAGATAGAGCAAAACAACTTGAACTATATGAATCCTCTTAGCAAGCCGAATCGAATGATATATAATTTGACCTTGCTAGGTCAAATCAAGGATTTGACCTGACCTGAGGTCAGGTCAGGGTCAAATTATATAAAATGCATATCATTAGAACCGCAAAGCCCAGGCGAGTCTAATGCAGCTAAAATAAATGCTCTATCACCATCCGGTACTGAGTTATTCCGTAAAAACCATTTTTCCCATGTATTTCCAATGGAGAGGTCATGCCTCGTACCTGACCTTAGGTCATCGATATCAAAAATACCGGAACATATTTTAGAGAACTCGGTGGGGCCATTATGTGATATGAGTTTCAATCGGATAAGTTCACCCTGCTCCGACTTATGCCATCTTAAACTTTTTTTGAGGTCGGGTCACTTGACCTGTAATGGTGACCTGACCTGAGATGACCTAACCTTAAAATTTTCACAGAAGTTGTAAAAATGATGAGGGAAAAGGTATACCAAGTACGGCGGTGCTACGCGCCGCCGTTTTTCTGCTATCTCCGAAAAACCTGAGGGGGCGGGTACCCGCCCCCCGTCAATGCGCGTGTTAATGAAGACTTACTGAAGACGGAAACAAAAGATGAAAGCAAAAGAAGTCTGGAAAATATTTTTGTCAACGGCACACCTTTACCTTATGAAAATTTCCACAATACCATGTGCTTATGTAGATGCATGTTTCCCTAGCAACGAACTTCTAACCCATAGTCTCCGCTGAGTACCACACGCGTGCGTGTCGTCGGCTGGTGCAAGTGCCAGTCGGATATCGGTGGGGCGCGCCGGGCGGCCGATTTCCGCGCATGGCGCCGCTCGTTGGCTGATTAGACATAAATAGATTCAAGAACGCAAATCTAATTGATGTTATTAGAAGGCACAGGCACAGGGAAACATTTTTCCTGTAGATTACTTTACGGTGAGTCACTGGCCACATCTAGAAAATATTGTTTCAAAAATTGAATACAAATTTCCAAAAACTTAGTTTTTTTAAACTAAATTCTCAAAGCTGGATAATAAAATTTTAAATACAATCACGTTTTAAATGAGCATCCATAACGAAGGACTACACACAAAATAATGATTGTATTCCACCAGGTTTTGCTAAAAACACGGATTTTCACGACTTTCAGCAAGCTGTAACTCCGGAACCCTTATTTTGGGAAAAGAAATATTCCCAAATCTGAATTTTACGCCTCTGAGAACCCCGTGTACAAAGTTTGAACGCAACCTGAGATTATGCTATGTATAATCCAGGCGTTGCCTGGTCGATTTGTCCTGGAACGCCCCCCTCCGGGAGATTGAAAGAATCCCTAAAGCTTGAAAAACCTGGGCTGTATAGGTACTAGAAGCCTTGCATGCACTAACAGCACCAGCCCCTCTTACATGAAGTGAAAACCACTCAGGTGTTTATGGGGGGGGGTGCCTAAAGGACTGAGTGTAGGAAAGTAGGCCGGGATCAACATGCTGGAGGTGATGCTGAAGTCACCATCACCACCAGTCGGTGATGAGATCAGGGCCATTCCGCTGGAATTTTATCAGGACCACCCTTTGGTGCACTTGGAGAAATTCACGGAATAAGATGAGACATCTAAAATTGGATATATGGGCTATACTTGATCATAAAAATATTAGGAATAGTATTTTAATGTTGTTCTAAATTTAACACAATGTAAAACCCAGGCAGCATTTAAGTATTGGGGAAAATTTTTAGGTGATGCCCAGATTTATGTGAAGACCAGAATGCCTCGACCTGAATTTGTCTTATCTCATAATCCTTTAGCAATAATGTTACCCTCCAGAGAAGCAAGACCAGACTTTGTTTTTGGATATCGTTTCCTGCCCAGAGCGGCGAGCGGCTGTGATCGGTACGGATACACTCTGTCGGCTGCTCCCGGGCTTCACACTGGCCAGTGACCACTGTGTAGGCCCCTGTCCGCTGATGTTGGTCTGGACTGTGACTGGTGTGTAGGCCCCCTGTCGGGTGATGTTGGTCTGGACTGTGACTGCTGTACAGGCCCTCTGTCCGCTGATGTTGGTCTGGACTGTGACTGGTGTGTAGGCCCCCTGTCAGCTGATGTTGGTCTGGACTGTGACTGGTGTGTAGGCCCCCTGTCGGGTGATGTTGGTCTGGACTGTGACTGGTGTGTAGGCCCCCTGTCCGCTGATGTTGGTCTGGACTGTGACCACTGTGTAGGCCCCTGTCCGCTGATGTTGGTCTGGGCTGTGACCGCTGTGCAGGCCCCCTGTCGGGTGATGTTGGTCTGGACTGTGACTGGTGTGTAGGCCCCCTGTCCGCTGATGTTGGTCTGGACTGTGACCACTGTGTAGGCCCCTGTCTGCTGATGTTGGTCTGGACTGTGACCGCTGTGCAGGCCCCCCTGTCGGCTGATGTTGGTCTGGACTGTGACTGGTGTGTAGGCCCCCTGTCCGCTGATGCTGGTCTGGACTGTGACTGGTGTGTAGGCCCCTGTCCGCTGATGTTGGTCTGGACTGTGACTGGTGTGTAGGCCCCCTGTCGGGTGATGTTGGTCTGGACTGTGACTGGTGTGTAGGCCCCCTGTCGGGTGATGTTGGTCTGGACTGTGACTGGTGTGTAGGCCCCCTGTCCGCTGATGTTGGTCTGGACTGTGACTGCTGTACAGGCCCCCTGTCAGCTGATGTTGGTCTGGACTGTGACTGGTGTGTAGGCCCCCTGTCGGGTGATGTTGGTCTGGACTGTGACTGGTGTGTAGGCCCTCTGTCGGGTGATGTTGGTCTGGACTGTGACTGGTGTGTAGGCCCCCTGTCCGCTGATGCTGGTCTGGACTGTGACCACTGTGTAGGCCCCTGTCCGCTGATGTTGGTCTGGACTGTGACTGGTGTGTAGGCCCCCTGTCCGCTGATGTTGGTCTGGACTGTGACCGCTGTGCAGGCCCCCTGTCGGCTGATGTTGGTCTGGACTGTGACCGCTGTGCAGGTCCACTGTTGGCTGATTTTGGTCTGGACTTTGACTGCTGTACAGGCCCTCTGTCGGCTGATGTTGGTCTGGACTGTCACTGGTGTGTAGGCCCACTGTCAGCTGATGTTGGTCTGGACTGTGACTAGTGTGTAGACCCTCTGTCGGGTGATGTTGGTCTGGACTGTGACTAGTGTGTAGGCCCCCTGTCGGCTGATGTTGGTCTGGACTGTGACTGGTGTGTAGGCCCCCAGCCCGCTGATGCTGGTCTGGACTGTGACTGGTGTGTAGGCCCCCTGTCCGCTGATGTTGGTCTGGACTGTGACTGGTGTGCAGGCCCTCTGTCCGCTGATGTTGGTCTGGACTGTGACTGGTGTGCAGGCCCTCTGTCGGCTGATGTTGGTCTGGAAAATGAACAGAGACGGGTGCGTTGGTGGTCTGGTCCGCGACAACGTCCCTCGGGGCGGTGTTCTGATGACCCTGGGGCCCGGTGCCGGCACGTGAACGCAGTTTCCCACCAGGGGAGGCCAGGCACGCCGGACGCTCCCTCTCCAGCATGCTGCAGCTGATGCTTTCCTGGGACGCAACAGGTGATCTACACGCATGACATTTGTGTATCTCATCCAGTGTGGTGCACTGGGTGCTATCCATAGAAATCACATTGCAAAACATACGTGGGCTCACGTATTGGATGTCCGGGAATGACCAGAGTTCGGCGGTGAACAGCTCCTAACTAATCTAAATACCGTGCCAAATTTGTTTTTGCAGCCTCGTTCCAAAGCATTCCTTTCTAGATGCCATTGACATGATCCCAAATCGGTTTATTAAAGTTTATCCACAAAGAGGCGTGTGTTGTGGTTATTTTAGACTTTTCTTCCAACGATTTCAGGGAGAAAGGATAACTGAGAACTGAAACACATGCCCGAGAATCCAGATTGCAGGACGCTGCCGGACAATGAATAGTAATTTGGCCTGAGTAGTGGTAGTTTTTTCAGCGGTGCGTTTCAGTGCCCTTAAACCCAGACCATGTTTACATTTTGACTGGGGTGGGGGCATTTGACCCCCCACCCTTCGTCTGTAGAAATGAACCCCAGTGCCCGGAAACTGCCCGCCCAGTGGAATAGTCAAGCGTAATCGTTCCCCACCCGCCCGGGCACGGCCGCGGTGAGCCGCTGAGTCGGTATTAAAGTGCCTATGTTTGGCGAAAAAATTCCTCTTTTATCTGTTATTTTTATCTAGATGTGCTGAGATTTTTCCTCGACCGTCAGCAGACGAATCTGGAGGCGATGGTACGGGAAAATTAAGGAGGACATTCCTGAGAAAATTATAATATTTCTGGACAAGTGGCCAAAATTCGGGGCTCCTTTGATATGCCAGCCCTCCCCTGCACGAATCCTGCCCTTTCTTGCCTGCCTTTTTATCCCCTTTATTTGATCTGCCCTCGCCTGCGGGTATCTCGTTCCTATTTTCATTTACCCTGTCCTTTTCATCTCTCCTAAGATTTGTCATTACCTCTGCCGTGTTTTTCCTCCGTGTCCTCTGCCTCTTTTGCCTATCATGAATTCCCTATGTTCTATCCTGATTACACCTTGTTTGCCTTGCCCTCCCTCACCTATCCTTTCCTGCTTGGTTTTCCCTTCCCCTCGTCCCTCCCTGCAGGTCCCCTCGTCGACCTGCAGTGGAATCATGTGCCCCAACCACACTTCTCTGTACATAAATCGTTCTAAGTAAAGTACTGAACTTCGTGTGGCTTGCCGTTACCTACCGTTCCCTCATCCGACTGCCTTAAAATTTTTAACCCAAGGTAGAATGTTCTCCAAGCATATAATTTAATTTGATGGGGACACCAATACGTTCGTGTTAGTGTGTGCTCATAGTAGACTCCTGTTATTAACGTGATACCTTAAGGAGCAAAATACATAACATAGAAACAGGCCACCACGGGGAAAGTTAGTATTTCACCTTTATGATGGATTTCAAGATGAGCTTGATAAATCCACTACTGACATACTTCTTTTCGATTAAAGTTTCTTGTTGCGAATTTGTATAAAAAGTACAGAATAAACCAAAGACATTAGGGAAGGATACGGCCGGCAAGGGAGCGTCATATGAGGGGTGATTCAGCGTGGATAAAGGTCAGGGCACACAAGGCGAGAGCGAGGCAAATGAGAGGGACATCAGAGCAGACGAGGGGCAGGCAGCATCAGTTATTGCAAGATCAATGCCTATGCCATGATTGGTCCAAGAGCGGATCCAGGGCTTCAGCTCAACTAGGGGCTCTCCCAACGGCCAAGTTTTACCCACTCTTAGCTAATCTTGGTAGATGGTAAAGCACCTACGGGGCTTTGCGACGCACCAACTGCCAAGGTCATATGGCGTCGCCAACTCTCGCCCTGTTGGGAGGATATCGTGGGAACCTGAAAGGCTTATGCAGGCTACCACCCGGGGAACTACTTTACATACAAAGCCTCCAAACAATCAGACATCGTGTTTTATTCGACCTGAGCCCTGCCTTAACCAGCATTGTGGGCGCTGCAGAGTAATCTGCTTTCTAACGCGGTCAATTATCACGATTCAGAGCTCGTTGGTAAATCATAGTTGGAAGCCGCTGAAGGCAGAGCGCAGAAGACTGGTCGTTTTTACGCCGTTGTGAGTGTTTAGTCAGATATGTATAATTGTGGTGGCAACCTACGTGAACTCTACAGTGAGATCGCTGCATCAAAATGTCTTCTGTAAAGATGAAACGATTCATTCAAATGGATTTTTGCTCATTCTCTTCGAAAAGGTAGGGAAGTAGTGTTTAGGTTTATTCTATAATAGTTAACGTTTACATTAGAAACTTTACTCGGTTGTACGTTACGCAGTTGTGTGTTCTCCTCTCTTGCTTCAGAAAGTGTTTTTATAGTAGTGAAAAGTTACTTTAGGAAGTGGTTTTGGTGTGACGTAGTGCTCGCTGTAACGTCAGAGATATGGTTACGATTTTTCTTGAAGTACAGATCATGCTAAGGAGACGGCCGATGATGGGGTAAAAACAACTCTCTCTGACCACACTCCTCTGAAAAATCAATAACCGGTTTTGCACTGGATTTCTATAAGTTTTGATAGGCAGCAGCCACGGATCTTTAAATATAAGACTTGCTTCGATTTAACCTAGAAGCCCCATCTGTGCGATGCTTCAGAAATCAGCATACTTTACCGCAAACACACAGAAAATAATAAAACCGATTGTTCATTTGGAACACATTTTGCCGTAATTATAATGTCTAGAATATGGATGTATATAAACTGGAAGGCCTTGGGAGCCTTAAAAATATCCCCACGTCTAAATTGTATTACCCCCTCCCCTTCAACTAGTGTCGATCCCTCTAGGCACTACAGTGGCTAGCTGAAAAAATTCCCCACTGATCTTTCTTAAAAAATGCACTGCTTAAACCGTAGTTGTCTGCTCACCTAATTAACCCGCCCTTCTTTTGCGTTGACAGCTCTTCTGATAGTGCAAACCTATCACAAGTGAACTGAGAATCAAATTGTTGGGAAGATACAGGCAGTATTTGAAGGCGACAGTTATCTGAAACCTACCTGCAATCTTACCTGAAGGCGATTGTTTGGTCGATGGGTGCATCGATGATTCCTTGGAAAGTTCACAATTACCTAAATCAAGAGATCACAATGAAATCATGAGCACATTTCCCAGAGCCGCATGCTCTGTGCATAAGCAGGCCAGCCCGGTGAGCCTCGGTCCTGCTGGAGTCGGAGCTGACCGGGATGGTGGTGAACTGCTGTATCAAGTCTCATTAGTCACCGACGGCAGGGAAGACGCGGCGCGGGAGCGGCTGCATCTGTTGCGACACAGGCCGTGTCGCCGCCGACCAGCGACGACTGATGGCGGGCGGTCCGTACAGTGGCGGTGTGATAACGAGCTCATCTGTAACGTGTCGCCAGCAAATAGTCCAGCCGGTCATCGTCATTTACCGCTACGTTTCCGAATGTCCCACAGCACCCAACACGGTTTTCACAGGCCCTAAGAAGATGGAGGATAGGAGTTGAGGTTTAATGACTTACCTGACGGATTTAGGGAGGCCAAGAAGGCTATGACTTGAAGAACAGAATCGTTTGTTTCACCTTATACGATATCATAAGGGAAAACTGTTCATATGTTGAAAAATTCAAAGTTTTTGTTGCTGATCACACCAGCTTCAACTACCACCCTCTCCCCTTCCGTCTTGCCATTCAACAAAGTGGCCATACCCCTCCGCCTGGTCCATCCCGCTCAGCAAAGACTGGCCCAGTCGCTCCACCAATTCTAATCCTGAATCTGTAGCTGCGTTTGCAGCGGGTATATTGACATCAGCCAGGGGTGTAACTTTGTGAAAATCTTTAGGGGTGCTTTTTCCTAGCCAACCCATAACATTTTACTGGCATTGTTCGGGGATGAAAAACGTAAAAAGGGGTAAAAACTTTACACTTTTGTCCTTACACCTTTGTTCTGCGACATTAAAGTAAACACCCCTCCCACAAAATTCTCCCACACACTTTAGACGCGGGCAAAGGTGCTTTGCACAGAATGCCTTATAAAGAGCCCTTAACTAGCTAGCTAACACTTTTGTCGAAACATCTCTAATGACTTCTTTGTTGCTTTATTTGCACTCCACACTGTTCCCCTTGGATAAAAAATAGTTTGGCCCCCTGGTTTTAGCGTTTGGGGGAGTATGGCCCAAATGCCATCCCCCTGGATCCGCCAGTGACTTAACACGCTCATTGCTGGTGGGCGAAATTTGCCCCCTCCTGGTTTTCCCGGAATAACGCAAAAACCAAGAAACGCAGAGCAACGAAACCTACAGTACCTTATTCCTGATCAATTCTACGCATCTCACCAAATTTTTGAGGGCAGGTCATGTCAGGTCAAGGAGCTATCCAAGGTCAAGCGACCCGACCTCAAAACCTAAAATTACGAGTTTGATACGGCGCCTAAGGAGCATCAGCCAACCGATCAGTTTGAAACTCCCACAATATGATGAGGCTATTAGGGTCTACAAATCTGCTATCTCGGAATTTTGATATTGTTGACCGAAGGTGCGGTCAATTTTTTGGTCACCCCATTTTAAGTCAATGGAGAAAAATAGAAAGGGCTCGTTTTGGTAAAGCCGGGATAGATAAAGCTGAAAATGCTCAAACGGTGTATTCTTACCACGATCTTGACCATAAAGCTGAGTTTTGGACCATCTGACCTCTCAAAGGTCATGTCAGGTCACAGGAGCATACAGTGATTGTTTTGGCAATAACTTCTCACTGATTTGAGATAAAGCTCCCATTTTGGTTTTATTGTGCTTGTATTGTCACGAGGAGTCCATTGATATGTAATATGACCATACCAGGTCACCCTGTGACCTTGACCTAACTAGGTGTTAGGTCATTTTCACAGTTTGACCTAGGAAGGTCATATTATACATCATTCGATTTACCACAATGAGAGGAAACCAATGATGCATAAATATGTGCTCTAGCTCCACTGAGAGAAAAATCTAGAGGGGGAAACGTACATTGCCCTGTTGTAAGCCTATGGGGCATTATTTGACCTATGCTGACCTCAATATTGACCTGAAATAAAAATACTTCGTATAATTTCTCTTCGTCTCGTGAAGAGCTTTCAAACGCCGTCCGTAATATTTCTTTAGCTTTCCTGGGAAATGAGATACGGAGGGAGGGGGCGAAATTCGCCCCCTCCAGCGGGATGCGTCATGCCAGGGACCCCAGCGGGGTGCGTGTCAACATACTTTAAGAGATGCGCCCAAAAACCGTGTTAAAAAACTTTCGGACTATGGGGGCAGTGCCCACCATTTTCCAGCCGTTCCCGTACCTTTTTTCAGCAACAAATCAAACGATAAGCCGAGTTACCTTCGGCCCCACCGAAATCGAAGGCCCTTTCCCACAAGTTCAAAATGATTCCTGCGCGGATGCTTTAACACACACCCCGATGGGGGGGCAAAATTCGCCCCCTCCCTCCTGGTTTTCCCCGGATAAAGCAAACACGAAGACTCGCAGAGCAACGAAACTTGCAGTACCTTATCCCTGATCAATTTTACGCCTCTGAATTTTCTAGGTCAAGTCGTGTCAGGTCAAGGAGCTATCCACGGTCAAGTGACCCGACCTCAAAACCTAGAATCACAAGTTTGAAGCGGCGCATAAGGAACATCTGCCCATCGATCAGTTTGAAACTTTCACAATATGATGAGGTCATTAGGGTCTACAAATCTGCTGTCTCGGAATTTTGATATCATTGACCTAAGATGGGGTAATTTTTTGGTCACCATATTATAAATCTATGGTGAAAAATTGAAAGGTCTCGTTTTCCGTAAATACTGGTTAGATAAAATTGAAAATTCTCAAACCGTGTATTTTTGCCACGATATTGACCTTAAAGGTTATTTTGAATATTTGACCTATGAAAGGTCATGTCAGGTCACAGGAGCAAACAGTGATTGTTTTGTCCATAACTTCTCACTGAATTGAGATAAAGCTCTCATTTTGCTTGCAGTTTGCTTATATTGTCACAGGGAGTCGATTGATATGCAAAATGACTATGCCAGGTCACCCTGTGACCCTGACCTAGCTCGATGTCAGGTCATTTTCACATTTTCGACCTAGCAAGGTCATATTATACGAGTGCATTATTCGATTCACCACGATGAGAGGAATCCAATGTTGTGTAAATATTTGCTCCAACTCCACTGAATAAATATATAGAGGGGGAAACGTGCACTGCCCTGTTGTAAGCCTATGGAATATTCTTTGACCTATGCTGACCTCAATATTGTCCTGACATAAGAATACTTCCTGTAATTTTTCTTCGCCACGTCAGGAGCTTTCGAACGCTGTGCGTAATTTTTCTTTAGCTTTCCTGGGAAATGAGATACGGAAGGAAGAGGGAGAAATACGCCCCCCAGCGCGGTGCGTCACGCCAGGGAACCCAGCGGGGCGCGTGTTGAGCTTCCTACTCATCAAAGGTCACAGCTCGAAAAGCTGCAAACGTGGTTAAGCCAGGAGTTTTTGGTGTCTTTTTAAACTAGCGCGCAGACAAACGGCTACCTATTTAGTGTTATTTTTTGCATTTTACCACCATTTAAAGCTTATCTATGGTGTTACATTGTTCTTGGACCAACAAAGCTTTGAACACTTATCTATCCCTCGCCCCGGGGTGGGGGTGTTTGAACATCCCCATTCGGGTTTTTGGCGGCACGAAAAACGGCGGCGCCGCCAAAATGATTTTCTATATCGATGACCTAAGGTAAAGTACGGATCAAGACCTCTCTATTAGAAATGCATGGGAAAAACAGAAATTGGGCTGTATTTGTGTAGATGCAGCTGAGAATACCTCCATCTTCTCCAAATCGCAGTATCCTGGGCCCCTTTTCAGGTTCATGTTGCAATTTAAGACCTGTGACCGCTGAGAGGTCATCTGTGCTACTTAAGCAGTTTTCAGAACTAGGTAAATAACTTTGCATGAAATGATGGTACAACTTTTATTTTGACACCATTGCGCTTGGATTGCTATTGCAAGTCGATTGATGTGCATATTGACTAGGCTAGATAAAATGTGACTTTGACCTAACTTGAGGTCAGGTAATTTTTTGTGTTTTGACCTAGTATGATCATATTATGCATCATTCGATTCGCCGTGATGAGAGGAAGCGAATGGTGCCTAGAAAATGGTTCTAAAACTCAACTCTTTGAGACGCTAGAGCCGAAAAACTCTACTCAAAATGCCACTTTCTTTGACCTGTCATGACCTCAATATTAACCTGAGCCAAACAATGACTGATATAGTTTCTTCATGAATTTCTATGAGCTATCCACCAGCCTTCGCGTCTTGCGCTATCCCGCGTAGGGGCCGAGTTCGAGGGGGCAGGCGTTCAAACACCTCCCCCACGCACCCACCAGGGCTAAGGTGGCTCGGAGGCCCACCAGGGCGCGGGTTAATAGCCAAACTAAGATCGAAAACTGCGTTAAGCTAGAGCCATAATGTAGGCAAATCCTCTCGTTACGGCGAATCAAATTATGTATGGTATGGACATGTGTCAAAATCTAAGAATGACCTAACCAAAGGTCAGGCCAAGAGCATTACCTTGTCAGACATAATCGATATGCATACCAATCGACTCGTAATGACAAGCTAAGCGAAATGGTACCAAAGTGAAATCTCTGTTATCATTTCCTGCCAAGTTGTCCAGCGAAGTTGTCCGGGTTTCCTGCGAACCCATGTCAGAAAGAGGCTTAAATAGTCCCAAATGACCTTACATAGATCATAGAACAAACATGTCAAGTTGGTCCTTTGGGGTGGCCCAATATACTTCTATTACGAGAACAGGAAGCTATTTTGACCTTTGCCCTTCTGGAGGTATTTTACTCCCTCGCCCTACCGGGGGATCGATTCGACCCTTATCCGTTTGAAAACTAAGAAAGGTGGAAAGACGCGGTAAAGCGCAGCCTGTTGCCCGAGATCTGAACTCTCCGACAGTGTACAATTATGTTTACCCTAGGTTAACTAGTAACCTCGTGAGGTCAAAAATGGTGAAATTTTGAGACATTTAGAAAATCCCTTATGATTCGGGAATCAATAGACCTAGAACCAAGGTGTCAATGCGTTTGTCGTAGCCCAAGGAGTTCCACAATATGTGGCATGACCTGGCAAGGTCACGCATGACCTTGGCCTTAGACCACCTAACATAACCTTAGGTCAAAGTCGAAGTGAGGTCGCATACCATCGAATCCTTGGGTGATGCTCGTAACTATGATACCAAATTAATTTCTACATCTTGTCCCGTCCATGAGTATAGCCAACAAGAGCTTCTAAAACGGTAACCTTTGCTGACCTTTGGGGACCCCTGGTGCCTTCGTTATGGAATTGATCTCGAAATAGATGGCGTATTCCAAATTTCCTTTTCAGGAGCCTTCGAATCCTTTTTAGAAACCTGATCTGCCTCTTCTAGAAGCCGAGTAACGCCCGGTTTTTCAGATATATTTTAGTACCAAAATTGCCTTACATGGGCATAGAAATGGCGTCATAACTCGGTGACCCGACATGACATTTACTTAAAATTTGGTCAAGATGTGTCGAAGTAATTTTGTTATACAATTTCCACGCAGCATTGGGCTAAACGAAACTTTTTGTGTCATCACAAAAAAATAACGAGGGGCGTCGAATCGGCCCCCGAAGGACGAGGTTTAACCAATATGAGCCAAAATATAGCTATTTTACAGTTTTTACCCTGTATTTCCATTGAAGAGGTCGCCCGTAAATGAAACTAGGTGTATCACCGATTTCATAAAACCCGGAATATATATTTTGCAGCACCCGGTAGGCCCATGATGGTTTTTAAGTGTCGGATTGCTAGGTTAAACGTGCCCCCCGAAGGAGGAGGGTTAACCAATATGAGCCAAAATATAGCTATTTTACAGTTTTTACCATGTATTTCCATTGAAGAGGTCGCCCGTAAATGAGACTAGGCATATCACCGATTTTATAAACCCGGAATATATGTTGCAGCACCCGGTAGGCCCATAATGGTTTTAAGTGTCGGATTGCTAGGTTAAACGTGTTCTTACTTATAAATAACTTTACTTTACTTATTGCATAAATGCAATCCTAATATTTTAGATGAAGTCACTTTCCTTTGCCTGATGACTTAACCTAACATGACCAAACTTGATTTTTTAAAGATGCGGAATTGATCAAGGAAGAGATATGAAAGGTACGGCGGCGCAGCGGCGCCGTTTATCCGCTATCCTTACAAAGCCTTATGGAGACCATCGATGCTCCTCTCGGACGGGCGAGGGTTAAGCACAAGCTACGTTTCCCAGATACTGGCCCTGATTTCCCTCCCTTTCTAAACAAGTTCCAATAGATCACAGCTACCACATGTTGCGTTTTGACCCTCTTTTTGGTGCGTATTATCAGCTATGGACAGGTCTGATCTACATGCAGCCTAAATAAGTTCAGAAATAAATTGCAGCATGCACTATGGCATTTTGGAAAAGAAGTCCAGCATTTTTTTTTCTGTATGGAAGACATGATCAAGGAAGCGACGAGTGCACTCGATGGTACTGATTCTGAGACAACGGCGACACGGCAATTAACATTTTGGAAAACGCGCTCTTTCGGCTTTGGTCGCAAATGGCAGCTACCTAATTTCCATAGTTACTCCTGCGGCTCACCGTCTAAATATGACCTCATGCGGTTATATGAAATCTTCAGATCACTTAAGTAATCTTCTAAACTCGACATTATCTTTAGATGAATAGTTACAAGAGAGCTCCGAATCTTTGATACTTATTATTTAATTGCTACATAATCCTGACATTATGTCCTATTAGAACATCGCATAATAGTTTTAGGGGTGCTTTTGGAAGTTTAGGGGTGCTTTCAAAAGTTTTAGGGGTGCTCGCGCACCCCTAAAAGTATACAAAGTTACACGCCTGACATCAGCGATTTTATATTCCGCCATTGATCCGCGGGTCTTCATCTGAGTCTTTCCTCTGCATCTAAAGGCCGCCATCCTGGTTTGAACTTAAGTTAGAAAATACCCACAAAATTTGCGTCTGAGTATCTTTGTATTTGGTAAAAAATGCAACAGAGCAGGAGAAACGGCATTTCCTATGACAGATAACATATGAGAGCGAAGATCATTTGGCCCATCTCGCGCCACAAGAAAAATTCGCCGCAGCTTAGCGTCCTGAAGTCCAGGCATCCAACAGCTGATGCTGTTCAGATACTGTTTCACAGCTACCAGACATGAGTCGCCAGCCGGCTCTGGACCAATCACAAGCCTTTCTCGTCCTTGCTTGATATCATTTCGATTATTACAAGCAGCGCAGGCCGCACTATTTTTTATTACAGTGTCTAAATGTGGACATTGTATTGTCGATAGCAGTCAATACTTATTCTGGAGTGAAAGAGGCCAACAATAGGAATGTCGCGCGGGAGGTGTACCATAATTAACAGGGTTTGTCTACCGCGGATACAAATCCCATATTATCCGCCTTTGTGATGCACTTTCTAGCTTAGCTACCTACGTAGATACTGGAATCTTAGCTGATATAAGTTATTGTACATACACACCGCAACATGGCACCCGCTATGCCGATAAGCGATATGTGCAAGTTGCCTTTTCTTCTTGTGCGGGAGAAAAACGGCACAAATACAAAATAATTCCAGCAAGTACACATATTAGGTACTAAGCCCTTTCCATTGCAGACTGGCCATTGATATCAACTATTTCGAAGGGAAAATCCTACCCACTCTCAGAGATCTACACCGCAGCAAAACGTATTCATGATACGCTGGAATTTGTTAGCTCTGCCGGTAGCAGAGAGCGCCACTCCTTAACCAGCGGGGAGTGGCCGAGACGGCACCAGCGCGCGGCGTCTACCGACACAGAATGGAGACGAGACGACCGTGGCCGAACGACTGGGTCTCGATGTGTTTGTCGGTGAGGGTGGGGCAGGTCTGGTCGGGCCCGCAGGCGCAATTCACCTGCACCAGACTGCTGCTGCTGCTCTGGGTGACGAACTTGCAGTGCTGAGTCGGCTCACACTGCGGCATCTGCCCAACAAACCACAAACGCTTTGTGACAGTCTGTTTTCAGATGTTGACTAGCGCTGACACTAGCAGTGAGTTTGTCATTAATCATTGTAAGCCAATCACGGTCGGTCCCAGCAGGGCGTGCCGGCTTTATCGGGTCCCTTCTTCCCCTGAGTGCCCCGGTGTTGCATCTTATTTATGCATCTTATCTCTATTGTTAATTTCATGTATTTGCTTAAACATTCACGGTGTCGATCACCTCTTCCAGGGGGTTCGATGTCTTAATGGGTAGCATTTTGTCTTTTAAGCCAGCGGTCGACCGCTGGCTTAACCCGAGATCTCGGGTTCAAGTCCCGGCGGAGTCTCTGAATAAGTCGATCTGATCGCAGAAGTCCCTCCCAACAGTGTGAAAGTTGTTGACGTCGGATAAACTTGACAGATGGTGCGTCGTTAAACCCCTCTAATTATCGCCTCTTCCAGGGCCTGCACCCCAGGTATTGCACGTGCCAGTCATTGCCACATGCACACCTTGTCAACACACAAAATTCTCGGTGTTCTGTGTCCCTAGTCTCGTGGCTAATCAGGCTTTTGCCACCTACTAACCCAGACCCCGAGGCAGTCCCGACCACGTGACCTGGACCGCCTTAAGGCGAGCAAACGCCTGTGTTGCCGGTGTCGACACTTTTTAGTGCCATGAATAATTCTTGGTGTTTAACGACGCACCAACTGCCAGGGTCATACGGCGTCGCCAACTCTCGCCCTGTTGGAAGGGATTTTGGGGATCAGATCGACTTATTCAGAGGCTCCGCCGGGACTTGAACCCGGGACCGGTGGCTTAGTCCACTAAGCCACCTCATCCCCTTTTGGTGCATGACTCAGTAATGAATCTATAAGAGCACGCTAAAATTTGGATGGGGTAACGCAGAAGGAAGCCATTTGACCAATTTTCATCTGGAACGAGAAGTGTCCTCAAAAGGAAAATGGTTTGAAGAAGCTAGCAAAATATAAAGACAAACGAACATAAACATGCATCAGGGTGCTATATGAGCGCCTGATACATTTGAAATAATTAGGAAGACCAGGAAAATTTATGCCAACTGAAATTTGAGGCTGTATTTTGAGGTTGCATATATCATGTATGTACATTAGGGTTGAGTGAAAAAATCAAAATTATTTGGATCGTTCCTTAACATTGTTTTTCTATTGCGCTAGGCCTTATGAAACTCAGAAGCGAAAAAATTTTGGAAATCGGACCACGGAAACATGAGCAATATTAAGCATTTATGCATGGATGTTTGAGAAACTTTGTGCGTTGCAGTCTCTATTGGAAACCTTTGGTGATAGCGTACGGTGGTTTAAGCGCTAGCTGTTAGAGCAGATCATCTGCGGTTTGAAGCGTGGGGTCACCCAAAACACATGTTGGAGGTGGAATATAGATCCAAACTAGTGGATTGGTATATTTTGGTTGCAGTGGCGGATGCAAGAGGGGGCAGGGGCTCAAACCCCTCCCCCGAAATATCTGAGTGCCTATAGTAGATGCATAGCTGGAGGCTGTCCGAGGTAGTGACGGGGGCAGCGCCCAAGCCCTTAGCCCCCCCAATATGGTCCTGGATCTACCACTTTTCTGTTGTGGATTAGGCATGTGCGAGACTCACCGACGAATCTCTTTTAAGGCGAGTGCCAATGGCAACTGTAGTTGCCTGAGGCTAAGATACCGGAAGCTGGCATGAGTTACCACGGCATACCACCGGAGCAACGACCACTATACCAGAAGATATGGCAGCTTAATTTACCACCAGGTGCTTACAGCTTTCATGTTCAGTGCACACCTTAGCGAGATATCCGCAATTTGGAGGGATGAGAAAGGTGAAGTTTGGCGCCGAGACAAGTTACCGCTCGCAACACATTAGTCACTACAACATTTTCGCTGGTTTGGATTGTGACACACCCCAGGGGTCGAAAAACTTACCATTTTGGCATTCTTAATGGTGACAGCCCAAGGTGGACAATGTGCCAAAAATTAGCTGACAGTTTCCTCCAGACGAATAACGGAACAAATAGCCAAAATTTGCACATGTAATTTAAAGTGGCAATGTTTTTCAATAACTAAGATGGTCCAGGAGTATCCCTTGGTATCCTACTAACTCAAAACGCGCCACATTTTGCAGCTTGGGCTGGTGACACATCTATGATTTGGAATTTTCAATGGTGACAACCTGAACACTTTTTTGACCCCTGACACACCCAAACTCTGGGAAAAGACGGGGGAGGCAATATCAAGTGATCTTGGGTCGAGACAGTTTGTAAAACGTACCAGGTCGTCGGAAACGCAAATCGACCTCTGTGTTTTATTTTCTGTATCTACACGGAAGGTGCTGCTCTAAAAAAAACGAGAACAGGAGTATTTCTTCGACTTCCTAAGCATCTGTATTTAAAACCGAAAATGCCGAGGAATAGGAGTAGACGACTCAGGCGAGAACTATGGGACAGAGATCTGATTGGCCCATCGGCCGAGCTTCCCGTTTCAGAGCTTCCAACATTGAGGGATGTCTTGCGGAAAGGTCGACTGATGAAAGAGAGATCAGCCGATTGGAGCGAGAAAAAATACCATGTGGGATTTACGAGAAAAATGACTCCTGATATGTATCGGCACTACAATTAAAGGGAATGTGGTACCTTTATAACGTGGTTTTAACTGAAATAGCTAATTTTTAGAGGATGCCGGAAAACCCGGTATTCAATATATAATTTGTATTGAAACTCAAAGTTTCCGTGGATAAAAGCTAAAAACCTACATGAAATGTACCTCAAATCTAGCCAGGCACCCCAGCCAGGCGGACACAGTTGTCAGCTGTTGGTGTTACGATAGCGCTGACGTCACGGTGAGTAATCAGCCAACTGAAGCCCTTAAAGCCCATTGGATATAGTATTAGTTGCCATATCATGACGTCATCCGCAGGCAGAGGTTTATTTTTCACCCTAGAGAAGCATTTTAAAATAAAAGCATTGAGCTCATTGTACATTTTTCAGATAAATCAAGGATGTTTTCATGATGTTCGGCTAAAAAATGCCCCTATATACACTAAATACTTGAAATACACTAAATTCCCTAAATACCACATTCTCTTTAAACTAGTCACCGAGGCGTCACGTTCGTGCTAGGGTTTGAGAGGCGCGACGGGTACATTAATGCGGGGATCAAGTTTCACGAACTGATGCCAACATCTTATACGAACCATGACATGAACCTATCCATGAAACAAAAATCTGTCCAGTGATTGCCATGTCTTATAATTGTACTGGATACCCCGTCAATCCGTCACTACCTCGGAAAGCCTCCAGCCATGCATTTACTATAGGCACTCAGACATTTCGGGAAGGGGTTTGAGCCCTGCCCCTCCCTCTTGCATCCGCCACTGCAAGCAAAATATACCGATCCACTAGTTGGGATCTATATTCCACCTCCAACATGTGTTTGGGGTGATCCCCACGCTTCAAAACGCACGTGATCTGCTCTAACAGCTAGCACTTAAACCACCGTACGCTATCACCAAAGGTTTCCAATAGAGACTGCAACGCCAAAAGTTTCTCAAACATCCATGCATAAATGCTTAATATTGCTTATGTTCCCGTGGTCCGATCTCCAAAAATCTTTCACTTCTGAGTTTCATAAGGTCTAGGGCAATATAAAAACAATGTTAACACGCGCACTGGAGGGGGCCTCGGAGGCCCCCCCACCTGTTTTTCCGAGGTGGCCGGAGAACCGCTTGCAGCGGAAAAACGAAACTTGGCCACATTCAACAGAATTTAATAGCGCGTCGATTGGTGAAGACTTTTTGAAAATCGGCCGAAAATTTTTTGACTTATAGGCTTTCAAAGTCAGACCTGCATTTTGAGATCGCCGTAAACGCGCGGTCGGACCAGTTAGCTTGCATTGAAGACCGAGTGGTGACGTCATAACGTCATATAAGCGGGACTATATGTCAAGGTCACCTCACATGAAAATCAAGGTCAAGGTCAAAGGTCACAGGTCAAGGTCATATCTGCACTTTCAAGGTCACTGACCACTGCGCGTCCGGCCAAATGAGGTTACCCCGTCTGACATATATTATGCTATGACGTCATCGGTAGGGTACCCCAATACAAAGGTCAAGGTCAAAGGTCAAGGTCAAAGGTCATTGGGAAAGGTCAATTCTCATTTCCCGCCAAACAGTGGCTACAGTGTTAGTCAAAGTGTAAATAATAAGTAGTATACCATATGGTGACCTTAAAGGTCAATGACCTTGAATGACCTTGACCCAAAAATGGCGGGGAAGCCTCTTTGAGACCTCTTCTCTATGAACCTTGTCCGCCTTTAGCTTATTCCCGCCATTTTCCTGCATAATCACAGCATTTATCAATCGATACCAGCATGGCCAATATTTGACCTTTACGACCTCGTTTGACCTTGAAGATATTGACCTAGATCAATGAAAATTGGTCATCATGTAGATCACCATAGCCCCCACCCACCTAACAAGTGGCGTTTTTCTAACCCTCTTAGTTTCCGAGATCTTAGGGGGGCCTACCAGGCCCCCCCTCCAGTGCGCGTTAGTGCCAGACCCCCTCCAGTGCGGGTGTTAAGGAACGATCCATATAGTTTGAATTGTTTCACTCCACCCTAATGTATGTACATTGTACATGTGTACCTTTTGTGCACATTCTGTCCAAGTTGTTACAAGTTTTTTGTTTACAAAGTTTTTTGAGTCCGAGAGTCTGCACGTATTTAACTCGGACAACAGCTATTGTCAAGGGCGCCTTTCAAGCTTCGTGGACCGTTTGCTCACCTGCGACCAGCTTAGCCAGAAACGCCATTCGCTTACTGTGTCGTAATAATCGATCACCTAAACCGGGATTGTGGGAAAAATGATTATTTCAGCCTATCTCATTTGTCACGTCCAATTTTCTTCCAAATTTGGCGAGAGAAAAGGTTTTCGACACCGATCGAGCTGTCGCGGAGTGCCACAGATGTGCATTTGCATGAGACGTTGTTTGGAATCAAAGGAAAGTGACAAGGTCGAAAGGCCTCTCTTAGGTGTTAATATTAATCAAACCCCACAATAAGGGAATGATTATAAAGGAAGAAGGCAGATCTTGTCAGCTATGGAGTTTTGGCTCTAGCTCTTGTCTGGTTGGAACGGGAAGGAAGCCAAAGCCAAAAATAACGTAGCCCAGTTGTTAGAGCGTTGGACTACGACCCACCTGCTGAGAAAACCGAGCAATGGCTGTGTTTTGGTGAAAAATTGAGATTGATTTTCTTGGGACGCTTCGGCGCTCAATATCTATCCGACGTAAGTCGGCTGGCTACTGACGGGTGAGAGGGCGACCTGAGCAGGGCGGCCGCTAAAGTACGTTAACCCTCGCCCTGGTGGGGGGTGTTTGAACACACTCCCTCGGGTTTTTGTCTGGCGGCACAAAAACGGCAGCGCAAAGCGCCGCCGTATTTGGCACGCCTTATCCTTGATCAATTTCGCAGCTTTCCCCAACATTTTAAGGTTGCATCATCTCAGGTCAGGTCACCAGTGCAGTTCAAGTGACCTCACCTCAAAAAATGTTTAAGGTAGCATAAGTAAGAAATGCGTGAATCTATCGAAGTGAAACTTATACCACATAATGGGCCTACCAAGTGCTACAACATGTATTCCGTGATTTTTCATATCGATGACCTAAGATCAAGTGGGGACCATGACCTCCCCATCGGAAATACACGGGAAAAACAGAAATTGGGCTGTATTTGTGTATATACAGCTGAGAATACCTTCATATTCTCCAAATCATAGTATTGTGGGCCCCTTTTCAGGATCATGTTGCAATTTTGGACCTGAGACCTCTGAGAGGTCATCTGGGGCTATTTAATCAGTCTTTAGACTCAGGTCAATTACTTTGCATGAAATGATGATACAGATTTTATTTTGATAGCATTGCGTTCAGATTGTTATTGCGAGTCCATTGAATGCATATCGGCTATAGTAGGTAAAAAAGTAACCTTTACCTGCCCTGAGGTCAGGTCATTTTCTCTTTTGACCTAGTATGGTCATGACAAGAGGAAGCGAATAGTGCTTAAACAATGACTCTAACTCAACTCTGTTAGACGCTAGAGCCCAAAAACTCTACTCAAAATCACACTTTGTTTAACCTGTCATGACCTCAATATTGACCTGAGCCAAAAAGTGACTAATATAGTTTTTCATGAATTTGTATTAGCTATCCACCAGCCTTCGAGTTTTTTTCACTATCCCGCATAGGGTCCGGAGTTCGAGGGGGATGTTCAAACACCCCCTCCCCACCAGGGCGAAGGTGGCTCGGATGCCCACCGGGGCGCGGGTTAATCGTTGGCTTTGAAATTAACCTGTGATAGCAGTTTGATTTGACGATCAGCGTTACCACTCGTGCGGATGGTGGTATTGGGGTCTCTGAGACAAGACCATCTAGGAGTTAAAAGGAAGGTCCCATCTTCATAACGTGATTTTAACTGAGATAGCCAAGTTGTAATGCAAGTAGGAAAACCCGGTACTCAATATATCATTTGTCTTGGAACTCGAGATTTCCGTAGAAAAAGCTAAAACCTACCTGCAATGTACCCCTCTTGTACCCCTAGCAGCAGGCCACAGTTTTTATGGCTGTTGGTGTGACGACATATGCTGACGTCACGATGAGCATCAGCCAATTGAAGCCCTTGAAGCGTTTTAGTATGGTATTGGTTGCCAGATCATGACATCATCCACAGGCTGATATCTAATTATTTTCCTAGAGGAGTATTTTAAAAATCAAAATATTGAGCTTATTTTACATTTTTCACAGAAATAATGAATGGTTTCACTATTTTCGGCTAAAAGTACCTACGCCTAATTACACTAAATTCCAGGATTCGACCAAGGTGCCACATTCCCTTTAAGCGTAACTTCGATTTCAAAACCCGAACTGGAAATAGCTAAAACAGACAGTAGGTATAAAACCCACACTGTGGTCATATTGCGTCTGTAAGTGTGCGAGCCCGAATTTAGCCAGGAGTTCTGGGTGACTGTCGCTGATTAGGTATTGTTTGCCCACGGGCTGGCAGCCGTCCAATCACGCCCACACATGTTTTTCTTTTGAATGAAACACTCGCCAAACTTTGGGCCCACACTATTGATCTTAATTGAAACTAGAAAAGAAATCTCGCAAAGATGAACTTGTTAGGCCAAATCAACAAATATTTTCCAACAAGAAAAAGCGGAGTTTCTGCAAGAGAAGAGTAACATTAATCTTCGAGCAGGAGTTTCTAATAGGCTGGAAACTTGGTGACTGCTCCATCAGCGTTACTTGTGCGCTGTTCCACTGGGGTCGCCGTGTTGTTGAACACTAGACCAGCGTTCCGATATTCTCCAATCTAGATTTGGCCTCAGCTGTTAGTTTCCAACGCGAATTTCTTGAAGGCGATTGAGGATCCCCAGAGGCGATGCTTTCTTCGTAAAGGGTGATTTACTGAGCAGTAAATAACGCATAGCCTTGCCACGGGCCGGTCTATTAACAAACCAGCGTGCTGCTGACTGATGCACACATATCCGGTTTGAGCATGGGAAAATTGATGACTGGACGGATTCCACTCTGTGTTTTGGTTCATTTCTGTGCCTATTTTCCAATTGAAGAAGGAAAAACTGGAATCCAAATAAAAACTGAAGACCAAAATAGAAAAGCTGAAACACCTTTCATAACAAGCTCATATAGAATGTAAATCATAACGACATGCGAAAACATTAACGTGCAAAGCTTATTTTCGAAAACTCGGTCGTTTTTATTTACCCTCCATGTTTCTGAATTGTGATGTATGCTCAGATTAGTCTTGTGGATCTTACATTTCAGCTTTTTCTGGCGTTAATGTCTTTTAGATTAGAGCTCCATAGCAATATTGAATTTGATAGTCTTAAAGAAATCAGCGAGCATCAAAGGTTGTACTGGTTCGTCAAAGACAGTGTCTAACTAAAAAAAGTATCACTAAACCAGGGAAAATCAGCCATCAGCCATCAAATCATTTTGACGATGAGAAATTATTGATTTCGGTCTTTCTTTCTGTACAGAAATTGTTACCATACGGTAAAATGGAGGAGTGCACGGGCCATCCTTGCTGGAGAGTGAGTGGGATGAATTGTGGCCGGGAAAACTGAGACCCAGTTGGTCAATAACCTAAATTGTCCCCACCAATCCAGTTCGATCCATTGGCACCCAACGATCATGAGTAAACGTCCGAGAAGTAAGGCTTGATACAAACGTAAATCCAACCCCATAGCAATATTCGAAACTATCCGAACTCTCTCACCTATTCAATTCAATCCGCTAACGAATAGGGGTCCGTTCGGATACACGGCCCATTTCACGTGCTAGCGCCGGCCGTGGGGCGGCGGATGGCTGCTGCTGCAGGACGGGCGCGCTGCTGACCTGGGTGCAGGTCTTGGTTGTGACGATGACGTCGCTGTCGGCCGTCTCGCGCCACTGGGAGTCGGTCTGCTTCAGCTGGTGGCCGGCCGGACACCGGCAGTGGATGAACTCGTGGTGCGCCATCGGCATGGCCTCGTCCTTGTAGCTGACCAGCTCGTCCGTCATGGCGTGCTGGCCGGGCGCGCACTCGGAGAGGGTGGGCGCGTGTCGGCAGTACTGGCACACACACACACACGCTCAAGGTCATACGCGACAACTCGGTAACTATCATTCATCGCAATCATGTTGGCATCTATTGCAAATACAAATGCCGCAAATATGCAGGGATTTATTTCTGGCACCGTGGAGGAGGTTTCTAGTCGGTTGTGAGACGGCTCGAACCCTACCTTGTACTGGTTGGACCCGTGTGTGACCGAGAGGCCATCCTCAGGGTCCCAGAGCAGCGGGCAGGGCATGCCGCCGGGACAGTCGCAGAAGGTCTCGGCGCCCACGCCCCAGGCGTTGGCCTGGACGAGACCGCAGACGGCCGAGCGCTGACACAGTGCCAGGCTGCGCTTCTGCCGGACACGAGTGCACGTGAGAGCTCAGTACTGAACCAGAGAACCACACACGCTGTAGCTCAGTACTGAACCAGAGAACAAGGCACGCTGTAGCTCAGTACTGGACCAGAGAACAAGGCACGCTGTAGCTCAGTACTGGACCAGAGAATCACACACGCTGTAGCTCAGTACTGAACCAAAAAACCGCGCACGCCGGAGCTCAGCACGGCACCATGAGAGAGAGAGTTTCCTAATTCCTAGTAACGCCTATATCATAGCAAGAGCATCAAATTTTGTGCATTAGCAGATTCGGCCAGGTCAGAAAACTAAACGTTTTAATAAGCGCATTCAGCCAAGTATAATACCGAAGTCTGGCTTTGGCGTTTGTGTCGCATACAACGCTGCCTTTTATGCATATATCGGATTGGTACAGAGCTACCAACGGCGTTGGGGTAAGAGGCTACGTTTGTCTTTGAATGGGCACCTGCGGACAGTCACCATGCCATTGCAGTCTGATACGATTTGACATGTTGGTTGACCTGGCCAAATCACAACGGTTGGGACCAAACTTAACTGAGTCGGAATTGGCAGTGTCACAGTGCACGCTGGCGTCATTTGTACTCCTCGGATGGTATGACCTTTAAATCAGCACATAGAGTAAGTCGAGATATCTAGGATCAGGCGGAAACGTGTCTGCAAAAACGAAGTACTTGACTTGGCATTTCAAAACAGCGAGGCTGGCCAGAGATCCGACAGGAACGTGGATATTTTGTTGCTATGGCACCTTCGGGTTTTTGGTGATATCGTGCCGGACTACCGAATTTGGAGGGGCAGTGGAATTCAGTGAAGTCTAACAGCACTAGCCTTGCAGGTATTGCATAGACTCACCTTCAGAACAGGCTCTCTTCCCATTTCTTGATCAGAAAACACATTGCCTAGCATGGATCAGTTAGAAGTTCATATCAATTTCTAATTAATTAAAGAAACTTGGGAAAAACATATTTCAAGCTCATTGGGATTTGAGACTTCTTTATCTGAAAGTAGTAATAGGACGAACGGATACCACCTTCCAGGGGAAGTTGGGTGTACTGCGCCTGCCCAAGGGAAATCGCTTGCCAGACGAATTTCTCTCCGATGTCATTGCTGGTGATAAAAACACAAACTTTGATCATTTGTTTTCCATTTAGAATGATCTTGTGACCAGGTTCTCTTTTTTAACACACGCACTGACGGGGGTCTGAGCGACATTCGGTTTGACGGGGGGGTGGTTAACCGCCCTCTGCTAGGTAGCGAAAAACGGTAAACGACGTTGGGTAGCCCATCCACTTATTCATCAAAAATATTTGAACTTTTTTCAGGTCACATTTAAGGTCACTAGAGGTCATAACATGCCGTGGATGACATGTAAATGAAGGTTTTCGGTCATTTCATCTGAAAAATTAAAGATAGAGCAAAACAATTTGGAATATATGAATCCTCGCAGCAAGCCGAATCGAATGATATTGCTAGGTCAAATCAAGGATTTGACTTGACCTGAGGTCAGATCAAGATCAATCTAGGTAAAATGGATATCATTAGAGCTGCAAAGATAAGGCAAATCTAATGCAGTTAAAATAAACGCTTTATCACCATCCGTTAATAAGTTGCTCAGTTAAAACCATTTTCCCATGTATTTTCAACGGAGAGGTCATGGCTCGTACCTGACCTAAGGTCATCGATATAAAATATATCAAAACATATTTTAGAGAACTCAGTGGGCTTATTTTGCGATGAGTATCAATCGGATAAGTTGACCTTGTTCCGACTTATGCTATCTTAAACTTTTTTTAGGTCAGGTCACTTGACCTGTACTGGTGACCTGACCTGAAATGACCTAACCTTAAAAGTTTGCAAGAGTTGTAAAAATGATGAGATAAGAGGTATGCCAAGTACGGCGGCGCGTAGCTCCGCCGTTTTTATTCCCGTCAATGCGCGTGTTAAGAATGAACTCCGATTTAGTGAAACTATGCCAGGGACGCACTTACCAAAGTATAAGGCTAGTTGCACCCGGGGAGGGCGCATTTATATTTGATTGTGCTCTCCACTCACACCATGTCAAGTAAGTGGCACGACAGAAATAAGAGTATGCATTTGTGCAAATCGGGGAAGCTGCCCTCCTAAATTTTTATCTGTTCTACCTGCATGGAGATTTGCGGTGATATTCTTACATTTATAATGACTTATAGTTAGACAATGTCGCTTGCATGGAAGTCCAAACTATTCAATTTTACATGCATCTCTATAGGATGCATTTGACCAGGGCGCAATTGCTTTTCCAGCCAAATAAAATGTATCTTCTTTAGAAATCCATCTTCAGGGAGAATCTATAGCTCGTTAGGTCAAACTATGTAAAACATTTCTGACATTGAAATCGAATTTATCGTTTTTGCTCTGACATCGGTGCTCATGGTTTACGTGTTCCGAAACCATTTCAAATAAGAATGAAATGCTTGGTTTAGTTCTGCAGCTGATAGAAATGAATACTTTTAAACGCTGAGAGAAAGTCTCGTCTAGGGGTTGAAACTCAATTATAGTGATGCAAAAATAACTGTCACTCGTGTTTTTCTTTGAAGCTTGGGGGCACAATAAGGGTGTTAATACACCAATTTCACCTACTTATCTGCTAACTTCCCCGAAACGTATGTGATTGATCGTAGACTGCCTAGAATGGAGATTAACACGCGCATTGACGGGGGCGGGTACCCGCCCCCCTCGGGTTTTTCGAAGACAGCATAAAAACGGCGGCGCGTAGCGCCGCCGTACTTGGCATGCGTTTTCCCTCATCATTTTTACAAATTTTTCAAAATTTTAAGGTTATGTCATCTCAGGTCAGGTCACCAGTACAGGTCAAATGACCTGACCTCAAAAAAAGTTTAAGATAGCATAAGTCGGAACAGGGTGAACTTATCCGATTGAAACTCATATCACACAATGGCCCCACCGAGTTCTCTAAAAATGTTCCGGTATTTTTGATATCGATGACCTAAGGTCAGGTACGAGCCATGACCTCTCCATTGGAAATACATGGGAAAATGGCTTAACTGAATAACTTAGTAATGGATGACGATAGAGCGTTTATTTTAACTCCATTATATTTTCCTCGTCATTGCGGTTCTAATGATATGCATTTTGCCCAATTTGACCTTGACCTGACCTCAGGTCAGGTCAAATCCTGGATTTAACCTAGCAAGGTCATAATTATATATCATTCGATTCGGCTTGCTGCGAGGATTCATATGGTTCAAATCGTTTTGCTCTATCTTTACTTGTTCAGATGTAATGGCCGAAAACTTAATTTACATGTTATCCCTATGACGGCATGTTTTGACCTCTAGTGACCTCAAATGTGACCTGACAAAAAAATGGTCCAAAAATTTTCGTTGGAGAAGTAGATGGGCTATCCATCACCGTTTGCTGTTTTTTTTTGCTACCTAGCGCGGTTCTCGAGATCTTAGAGGAGGGCGGGTACCCGCCCCCTCCCCCGTCAAGGCGGTGGCTCAGACTTCCGTCAATGCGCATGTTAAGCTAGAGGGGTTCAGGGGAGGAGCTCAAATTTAACGAACCAAATTATTTCAGCCATTTTGAGGAATTCCTTAGTACTGTGAATAAGGCACAGGCAAATACCTTTCCATGTCGTAAATCACGCGCAAAAATGATTTTAGGGGAGCATTGAAATAACAAATACATTTTTGAAGTCGCTTAAAAAATGCCCTAAAACTAACTAACGAACTAAAACTAGCAAAAAAATTTAGTGTAAAATCAAAGGAAAAACTGGATAATTCAATCTAAGGCTGCTCTATTTAAAACGCAAACTAATTTCTTCCCTGACACACCACGCATCACTTGCCAACTGGCCGAGCGTTTCTGGGTTTGACTGGCGGAAGTTGGGGCACGCACCAGTGGCCCGACCTTTAGATCGAGTGTCATTGGCTGCCATCGAGGGTCGTGTAGAGAGCGGGGCTTGCAGGTCTCAAAATAACCAGCCTGCGGCTGAAACATCTCCTGCCTGCTCTTCCCAAACTCAGAAATCATGAGTACTGGATAGTTTGAGCAAAACTGCAGTAGACATAATTGGTGTTAATTATTGCAAATGCATTGTCCAGGTGAGCTAAATGGGTGCTGCGCATAGAACCTTTAAGGCCAATGAAGATTAAATAGGTCAAATCCGGGCTTTCCAGGCTAAACTTCAAAGTCTGGACTAACTATTGAGCCACCCATGCATGAATGCACTGAGACAGGGAAATGCGCAGGGACAGACTGAGCCGGGTAGCATGATTATAAGCTATATCATGGAACAGATATAGATGGAGGAAAATGTTTAGGACCGTTTACATCAAAAGAAAACGGCCACGGTTTTGCAGAATTTGGTGGCGACAGTGTCGCGTGACTTTCGCAAGTCAGGCATCTGCTGGGAAAACTAACTTCGTAAAACTTGCAATGAACTAAATACTTTGGTTTAAAGCAAACTCTGGGAACCTCGAAAGACGTAAACTGATTTTATTCCATTCAGGAAAATCGTTCTAAGTGTGGCCATAATCATGAAATTTATAAGTATAGTAAACATCTGGTTGTTGTGGCTTCCGTGCTACATTTAACATGACAAAGAAGCTGAAGAGTGGGGGGCTTTGTTTTCTTCTCATTTATTGTCAATATTGATCTAACTGCATGCTGAAACTGTATGCCCATGAAAAATGTCATGTTCAACGCAGTATGCCCTTTTTCTCCGCAGGAATATCTGCCGAGTCCTGCAAAATCCTTGTGCTAGGACGTGAACTTAAAGGGAATGTGGCACCTTGGTCAAATCCTGGAATTTAGTGTAATTAGGCGTACTTTTAGCCGGAAATAATGAAACCACTCATAATTCCTCTGAAAAATGTACAATAAGCTCAATATTTTGATTTTTAAAATACTCCCTTAGGAAAAGAAATACCTAAATATATGCCTGTGGATGATGTCATGATCTGGCAACCACTACCATACTCGAAACGCTTCAAGGGCTTCGATTGGCTGATGCTCATCGTGACGTCAGCACATGTCGTCACCCCAGCAGCTCACAACAATGGCCGCCTGGTGAGAGGTACATGAGAGGTACATTTCGGGTAGGTTTTAGCTTTTGTCTACGAAAATATCGAGTTTCAAGACAACTGATATATAGAGTACCGGTTTTTCCCACTTACTTTACAACCTGGCTATCTCAGTTAAAATCACGTTATAAAGGTGTCACATTCCTTTCAAGCTGTCTTGTGGTTATTACCGAGAGGTTGACAGCACACGGTCATTATTTTTCTTGCCAGCCTTTTAGCACGTGCATTGACGGGGGTCTGAGCCACCTTCGCCTTGATGGGGGGCGGGCGCCCCCAAAGATCTCGAGAACCACGTTAGGTAGCAAAAAGCGGTAAACGGCGTTGGGTAGCCCATCCACTTCTCCATCGAAAATAATTGAACTATGCTTTTGTCAGGTCACATTTAATGTCACTAGAGGTCAAAACATACCGTTATAGGGATAATATGTAAATGAAGGTTTTCGGTCCTTACATCTGAACAAGTAAAGATAGAGCAAAACAATTTAAACTACATGAATCCTCACAGCAATCCGAATCAAATCATATATAACATGACCTTGCTAGGTCAAATCAAAGACTTGACCTGATATGAGGTCAGGTCAAGGTCAATTTGGGCAAAATACATATCATTAGAGCTGCAATGGCAAGGCGAATCTAACGCAGTTAAAATAAACGTTCTATCGCTATCCATTACTAAGTTATTCAGTTAAAACCATTTTCTCATGTATTTCCAATGAAGAGGTCATGGCTCGTACCTGACCTTACGTCATCGATATAAAAAATACCTGAGTAAATTTTAGAAAACTTGGTGAGGCCATTATGTGATATAAGTTCTAATTCGATAAGTTCATCCTGCTCTGACTTGTTAAGATGTTCCCTGGCCTCTCGTTAAGATGGTTCCCTTGCTTGTTAAGATGGTTATGGATGGATGGTTAAGATGGTTGGAACCATCTTGTTAAGATGGTTCCCTGGCTATATCAGAACCACTTGAGCTAAAAGTAGTTCATCGGGCACGTGATCATCCAGATAGAAAGATAGCCGAATCCATAATCATTCAGGATCGTCATCCCAACCTTAACGTACAAGGTACGTCCTGGCCTATTATGCGGGTCTAGGATAGGCTATCACTTAACAGCAGTGGCTTAAGAGGTAAGGGAGGGATCAGCGTAAGTATATGTGTTCTGGGGTAGGACTTCCTTACATTATTGATAGTGTTATTGATGCTAGACGTATATGCTTTTGACGTTTAACTTTGGGCCCGATTTACAGGCTGGGAAAAAGGGCTATGATGGTTGAATTAGTTTAGCTAGTCAGAAGTGATGGACTTAGGTCACAGGTAAGGCTCAGGTTTTTTTAGGTAATTTATCTTTGATGGTGCTTTTCTGCAACCAGATGTATACTCTTTCAACGCTTAACGTTGGGCCAGAGGTACAGGCTGGGAAAAAGTGTTTATTAATGATTGATCAGATTAACTAGCTCAAAGAGATGTTTTGATTTTAGGGGTACGTACTGGGGTTGGGGTTTTTGAAATATGCAACTAATTATTGATAATACTTTTCTGCAGCTAGACGTATAACCATTCAACACTTAACGTTGGGCTAGAGGTACAGGCTGAGGAAAAGTATTTACCAATGATTGTTCACATTAACTAGCTATAAAAGTTGCATTTGTTTAAGAGGTACATACTAAGGGCAAGGGTTGTTGAATAAGTATAATGTAAAATTTATAGTGTGTTTTTTTACAGCCACACGTATACTCTTTCGACGCTTAACGTTGGGCCAGAGGAGCAGGCTGTGGAAAATGGGTTTATCAATTACAAAAAAAAGTTGACCTTGGCCACTAGGTACAATCTTAACTAAATAATTCGAGGGAGGCTTTTATTGTAAAAATATAGCATTATCTTAAAGGGGAAAGTATGCAGTCTTTACACCGATCTAGTAGCACGTCTACTAGTGCTTAATAGGTAGTTTTTGGTTAGCATTTTAGCTGCAGTCGACGGGAAAAATAGTGAATAAGAAGAACAGAAATATCCAAATAACCGATTAAGGTACTTCAGCGAGTTTTTCACTGTTAATCAAAAGCTAGTGTTTGGCTGAAATGATAGAAAAGTCTGTCACAAATACTGCTCTAGGTTTGTCGTATTGTCGGCATTACTTTTAGGTTAGAGGTACCAATAGGGTTGTTGTCACGACATCCAATCTTATTTTTAACGATTCATTCTAAAAGGCATTTTTGTGTGAAGCTCAATTCGAGGTCTGGCTATACTAGGACTGAGAATTATTGATATTTACTCCACGATTCTGATGAAGGGCTGTGCCCGAATATACAATCTTCAGTGTTTTTTACATTTCCGGATTCGAGGGGAGAGGCCAGGGAACATCTTAACAACTCATCATCATGCTCCTCGCCGCAGCACTTCAAAACTTCAAAACTGCTCTGACTTATGCTATCTTAAAAAAATTGACTTCAGGTCACTTGACCTGTACTGGTGACCTGACCTGAGATGACTTGGCCTTCAAATTTTGACAAAAGTTGAAAAATGATCAGGGAAAAGGTATGCCAAGTACGGCGGCGCTACGCGCCGCCGTTTTGGTGCTGCCAGGAAAAAACCCGCAGTGACTAAAATATCCGCCAAGCGTATATTTTGGTCACTAGGGATATATTTTTACCTGTCACTGGCGTTTAAAAGGAATCTAAGCTTAGCACTTGCCTTGATGTGATTAAAGCCACAATTTATTTCTTTAATCTACTACCCGTTTAGCGTTAGGCACTGCCAGCTCATTCTAGAAAAAAACACATATTGTGGGGAGTATAAGGATAAAGCTGACGCTGAAAGTTGGAACCCATAAAGTCGAAATGCGTCGACGTTTGCCATTTTAAGCTCCCCATGCTTCGAACTGGCTTTGGCGCGAGATCTTCCTGCCGCTTGCGCCCGGCCTGCCTGCCACGCAGCCTTCCCCAGTCTCTTATCTCGACGCCTCCCTCCCCCGCTTCCCCCCGCTCTCACAAGCTTCCCCCAGGTGTGATCAGCCTATTTCATGTCAGGGACATGTCTCATTTTCACCAGCCTATTTTACGAAATCGTTAGGAAGTATAACTGTACGCTACAAGAGCAGCCAAGAAATCATCCTCCTGCAATGACCGAGTGCGCCGGAAGTAAAGCACAAATTGGTCGTAGAAATGGGCCGTCAGTGTGACTGGATAGGGCTTCGATCAAACTTCCAGGTACAAAAATTGAGCGGGCACGGCGGGGTCTGCGGCTAAGAATGCCGTCTTGTAACTTCGCGGCGGTATACCCGTGCGGTGTATATCATATCATATATTCCAGGACTTCGATGTTAACACCCGGGAGCACTTACCGGCCAAACTTTCAGCTGGGGTTGCTACCGGCGCCTCTGGATAGCCAGCGAGACCCAATCTGGCAGCTGGGGCTCCCAATCCGAGGTCATCGATAGCAAAACCGTCTCGGGGAGGCACCGGTAGGCATTGTGCTGCAGTTTTTTATCGTTAATCTGCCATAGCAGATTATATCCCAGGACTGCGAGAGGTATTTATTGTTTAGTTATTCGCCCCGAGATCCCAGAATTTTTAATTTGCCCCTTCACACAGGGCATTCCCCTGCCAAATGATTATATTTCATTCACCTAAAATACTCTCTCAGGTAGTATTAGCCTGTTTGGGCATAGACCGGCCGAACATGAGCTTTAACGATTCCGGAGCTGAAAAAAATGGGTTAGTCAATCAGTGAGCCTGACTAGCAATGCTTCAACGTATGATTCGCAAGCTAAAGAAACATTAGGGCAGCAAAATGTTCGTTCTAACATCGATTTGCGGACCAGGTTTATTTTTTAGGATTTTAAAAGAAATCCTACTGGCGTTAACAAGATGTCCTGAAAATCAATGTTTTTTCGGCTTGGGCAGCCCGGCAGCCCCTCCTAAATATATATATATATATATATATATATATATATATATATATATATATATATATATATATATATATTTAGTCGACTTGGACTGAATCCTGTACAGTAATTTCCAGCCCCAATATGATGAACCCTTTCCAAAGTGAGAGGATTGCATAGTTTAGTTAATAATTTTTATAAGACGTTCTGTGCACCGCACTTTTTCCCGCCACTCAAGTGTGAGGGATAATTTTTAGTTGAGGGTGGGTTACTTTAATGTCTCAAAGCCATTGGGGGGTTATTTCAAGCAATGAGTCGCGGGGTCTTTCATCACTTGCGAGGAATGGTCGTGGCTACGGCAGGAAGGGCGAACCAAGGGTGTTTGGTTATAGTTGGGGATTAACGGGGTACGTGAAAAAGGCTGCCACCGCCAAGGTTGAGGAATTTGAATATTAGAATTTCTAATTTTGTTGCACGTTACTGAGTGTCCGCTTTACTTACGTTGCTCGAGTGCCTCCATTAAAAAAAACATTTTCGGTTATTTAGAAACTGCCGCTGAGCACCTGGCGTGGGTTTGACCATGGTGTCGTGGGTGTTTTACCCTATAACCAGGAGGTGAGGTTACAGTGCCCCTCCCCGGCTGGACAGCCGCCGACAACAGACAGATTGTTTATGAGAGTTGTGAGTTTGGTTAGTTAAGAGTCGTAGTTTAGGTTAGTTGGTTACTTAATCTTAGGTTAAGGTTAGTTGGTAAGTTGAACGTTTTTATGGGCTTACTTAAAATACGATTGATTGGTATATTGCTTACCAATATTTGGGTTGCACCCGTTTCTACCCTTTCTCTAGAACATCACTATTCCCGGTGAAAGCGAAGATAGAAAGCACATATGTATGTGTCTCCTTGTTTTTTTTCACAATTTTTCACGTCTAAGCTTTGTTGCCGATAAGGTGCACAGAAAACTTTTCTAGGTTCCCATGCTTTCTCTGGCTTACTTTTTATGACCACTATCGTCGAAAACCCAGCTTCACATAGATACATTGTAGGTATGGAATGGCATGTCGTTTTTAGGACATGACTCAGAGGATTTGAAATTGTTTGGACAGGGTATTGACATATTTCTTCAAAGAATCCGCCCTAAGCTTCAAATCCCCCAGCTAAGCAATTCTGCCTTCGCGGCAATGTCTTTTATTCAAAATTTACTCAGGCCTCGACAGTTATGTTGAAGGTAGGGTGCCGCAAATGCATGAGTACCAAATCACCCCGAGCTCCATCCAAGTTGCCTTAGCTTAAGATTGATTGACCCAATTATCATGCCTTCGCGACCCTAAATGCAGCTTTGACTCACCGTACGGGAGCCACTGCTATCCACGAAAGGAGAAGGAGAAGTCACATCCACGTACTCACCCTGGGCATGGCGGATATTTGGTTAGTGTGCATCCAGCCCTGCTGACCGGCTCGCGCCGCTCCCAGCTGTGGCAGCAGCAGCAGCAGCTGCAGCAGCGGCAGCAGCAGCAGCAGTTTCCTGTGCGCCATGTCTGGTGCGGTGGCGGCAGAGCTCTGGCACTCGCAGCCGACTGGGCGGGGAGGGCCGGCCGGCGCCGCCGGCGTTATATAGGGTCGCACGCAGCCGCTGCCGACCGCGGGCAAGGTGCTGATGCTGCCGCTGATCGATGGCCCACCGTTTTTCCTTGCTCACCATGTTTCTCATGTTTCCCATCGTGAATGCGTTCTGTGCTGCTTGGGAAGAAGAAAATGGCGACGCCCTTGTTCATGGCCTCTCGTAGCATTTCGGTGCCGATAGTGCACTGTCTTTTACGGCTTCGCTGCACTCGTAATTTCCAATGAGAAAAAACGAACTGCCATCAAGCATAATTCCGGAATTAAGCACGAAATTTACGTTGAAAAAATATACAAGCGTCCCTACTGACACGGTCAGTATGGATCACCATGTTGGTAGGGGAGAGTGGGAAGAATTGGAACACTTTTTTCTTTCAACTTTGCAAGGTCATAGCTCCAAAGCTAAGACTTTCAGCAAAAAGTATCGATGTCATTTGAGCTCCAAACAATTCTTGGCATATCTAAGAATAAACTTGAAACGTCCAATACTAGGCTTGCCATGAAGCAATTTCTCAAATGCTCATTTGTGGGACACTTGGGAAATATGCAGGAGAATGGGGACAGACATTAAGGAGAATTGGGACACATAAATCTGAATGTTCTTTAACCTTGACAAGACGCCGTCACTCTGGCAAATAGATGCAGATGGTTACAAATATTTTAAAACACACAGTATAGGAACACTTTATATTTGACACCGACTTGTTTCCCAAACTCTCGAAACAACGGATGCTCCGTCTTTTGTGCCGTTTTGGGTACACTTGCTACACCCTGCAGCACTCGTGAGTGATCCGACCCCCACGTCCCCTTTCCCTGCCGTCATGTATCGTTATCCCTTGTATCGTATCCTTATGTATCATTATCCGTTATCTCTATGTTCTACACATAATTAGGACGACTGTCCCAATCCTCCTGCATTGGTGACACGAAATAAAACATGGGCTAGGCGATATACAAAACAAGAAAAGCACACGTGATAGCTATCACTCCTAATATGACCTACTTAGCTTTAAAAATGAGTGGTATTTAACTACAGGAAAGCTACTTTAAAAGGTTCAGACTAGTTAGAATCATCTTAATTAATCACACGTTTGCGCTGCAAACCTACCCAGCTTTCGGCTTGAGCGGAAAAGGAGTTTTGAACGCGCGCAACGTTGCCTTGTGCGAAAAGCAAAAAATATTATTCAATAAAAATAGGTACTTAAGGCATCCTCCAGTTTGCTCTGAGACGCGTGTCCCTTTTCTCCTGCGTCCCAATTCTTCCCACTCTTCCCTACCCAAAAATATATGTTAAACAGGATTTCAGCAGCATATCTTTCAAAGTTCATTACGCTTCTTAAAATGCATTGGCTGCTCTAGCTCCGTCTTGTGCCTCGAAACGTGCCGCGACCAAAGTGCTATGCCGCAATACACGAAATCAGCTGTTGCAGGGCTCCCGCAGTCACCGCGGGATTTGGGATTTTCGAGATTTACGGAAATGATTAAGACGTGCGTTCTACTGCCGTACTGACCAAGCCGCGGCAAAGTACAGGTTGTACACAGTACAGTACACACAGGGGCGCAACTTTATGTTTTTCGATTGGGGGGCACCCGGCTCGAAAGGGGGCCCGTACATGATGGGGGGCCCGTACATAATGGGGGGCCCGTATTTTTTAATGAAAATGTGACGGAAAAAACGTATTTTTGACCGTTTGTTGTCGAAAACTGACTGCAAAGGTTAAATAACAATTTTTAGCGCGCTATTGGTCACTGTTCCTGATTTGCACTATTTAGCCCAAAAAGTAGTCAGAAGACCCAATCTTTTGAACGAGCTGCCAAACTATGTAAGGATATTGGACAATTAGGTGTCTACTTACCGTCTTTGTCGTCCACGTGGATGCTCTCCTCCGGAGGTACAACGGGATCAGCCCCGGACGACGCAAGAGGGATGGATGCTGGAGGGTCTTTTAGCAAACGGGATCCGGCTGATGGCCTGGCCGAGGAAGGCAATGATCAGGAAAAGAAGGATTGGAATTACAACCTTACTTTACCGTTTTGCTAGAAACTATACACATTACACTTTTCCGAGTTAGTTTTAAATTGGGGTTTTAATTTTTTGCGGTCAATAAATGAACGTAGCTTGCAAAGTACCAAAAATAGTAGTGATATGAACTACTTTAAGTGGACGCGTACGTTGCTAGAGATTAAATGCAAATATGATCGGGGTCATTTTATAACAGTTTGCAAAATTAGCAAGACGACTCTAGATTCATAGTTTACCTGAAAAATGTACAAAATTTGGGTAGTTTTGCCAGAGCAGCCCCTCGGTATTGAATGTTCTTTGTTTTACGCTTTTGTGCACCCGACTTATGTTTATACTGTCCAACCATTTTAACATTCACACCTGGAACGAAATCGCATTATCGCGAATAATTTGATACAAATGGAAGGTAGAGATCGAAGTGCGAAATTCCTTTATCAGCGGGGAAATCGAACCTACTGATATTTATGTTACATGATCAAGACACCTTTTTCTGATCCATTCACCTTGCCAGTTCATGGCATTGTACAACACTGGGTACCGGTCAAGGGGTACTATGAATAGCTGGTACTGCCTATTTCCCTTTACAATCCTCATATAGGATCAGTACAAAAGGAATGGGGGGCCTAACATTTCTCACGCCCCATCCATTTTTCCCCGAATGTTGCATGGGACCGGCCGCACGTTGCCCCGGGAAAACCACAGGGGGCCCGCAAGCATGGCAGGGGCCGGTTTCGGCAACAGGGAGCACGGATACACCACCTGGGGCACGAAACTGCTCACAAATAAGGAACTCCTGCAAATACGCGACTAACACAACAGCTTCAGTTTCTGCACGATATTCTTAGACCACAAGGGGCCCAGACAGACCACATAGGGCCTGAGCACACCAAAGGGGCCGGGCAGACCACAGGAACCCAGAAAACCACAGGACGCCGGTAAACCCAAAAGGGGCCCGAGCAGACCACACACAGCCAGCAATTTGGCTGGACTCTGCCCGATATATGCTGGGCTTTGACTGGGCAGAGCCCGCGTACATGGGCTCAGCCCAGGTCCGGCTCTCCGCTCCGTCTGGGCAGAGCCCATGGTCAAGCAAGACCAGGCTCTACCGCTCGGGCAAGTTGTCATCCCCGACCTAATGTCGGGCTCAGCCCGAGTCTATGTGGCTCAGCTATGAGTCTTAGGGCTCGGGCAGAGCCCGACCCAGCCCGCTCTGGGCCCGGTCGGAATTGCTGGATGGGCAGCGGGCCCGGGCAGACCACACGGGGCCTGGACAGATGAAAGGACCCGGGCAGACCACAGGGACCCGAGCTGAACACAGGGGCCGGGCTAACCACAGAGGGGCCCCAGTCTGGAAAGTATGGCAGCAGACCTGACGAGTCCGCACCAGCCTTGTAGATTTTTCGCACCACCAGCAGCCTAAAATTCACACCAAGCATTGGTGAGAAATTTCACTGACCCGGAAATTTCGATGTTTTTACCAGTTTCTCCCTTCTCAGATTTCGGTGGGTGTTTGTTTGAGCTCCCTCGCACCATACAGCAAAAGTTGGCACTTGTTTGCTCCAAAGTTCGAATCATCCGAAGGGTGTCCGCACCACGAGATCTCGCCAAAAGTGCCATAATTTGCAGACTGGGAGGGGCCCGGGCAAACCACAGAGGGCCCGCGCAGACAAAAGGGGCCCCGAACGGACAAAAGGGGGTCCGCAGAGGCCACACAGAGGCCCGGACAGGCCAAAAGGGTTCCGGGAAAACCACAGGAGGCCCGGGCAGACCACAAGGGGCTCGATCAGAACAAAATGGGCACTAGCAGACAAGGGGTCCGTGCAGACCAAATGGGACCCGGCCAGTCTGCAAAGTATGGCAGCAGGCCAGAAGAGTTGCACCAGCCATCCAAAATTATCGCACCACCAGCCTAAAAAAATCTCACCAATCTGCCAGATACTAGGGAGAAAAACACACACATTCCTACCCACACGATGCAATACTACCTCTCTTATTAGTTAGTTAAGGACTTTTTATAAGGCCCCCTCCTGTGTCTTCCTCACTATTCAGTCATTATTTTTTTTTAGTTTTCAGTGTCAACTTTCTCGCACCAGTCTTGCAAATTCGCACCAGGCTGATAAAATTCGCACCACTCGCTCCTGTCTCCAAGGGCACTCGCACCGACAAGATCTCGTCGAAAATGCCATACTTTGCACACTGGGGCCCGGGCAGACCACAGGGGCCCGGACAGGCCACAGGGGGCCCGATCAGACCAATAGGGGCCCGGGATACCACAGGGGCCCGCATGGCAAGCATGGCAGAGGCTGGTTGCAGTTACACGAACCGCATCCATGGCAGGCCCGTCTGCATCCACAGGGTATTAACTACTGGGAGTAGGGACCCGGCTGCAGCCACCAGGGGGCGGGGCGAATAGGGTGGCCACCAGGGGGGGGCGAATGGGGCAGCCACCCCTTAAACCCAAGAGCCTCTGAGGACGAAATGCCGCCCCCAAACCCTCCCCTCCCCCAGGATGCGACGATTGGTCGCCCTTTGGGTGAAAAGTGCGCCCTTCGGGTGGCTAAGTGCCGCCCTGTCCCCTTAGGTTTTGCCTCTTCCCTCCCCTTACCCAATATCTAGATACATCACTGGCGGCCATAGGGGGAAAAAGATTCTCCAAGTCTTGGTATTTAGCCATCAGGGGAGCCGGACAGGGGATCATCACTCATTAGGGATTCAGCCCGACAGGAGCTAATAGCAAACAATCACTTCACTTGCCATTCAACACTGCGCATCGGAGCACGATTTGGATTGACACGAAAAGCCCAAACGTAAAATCCTAATCAGAGCCTAACGAAACTTTTCCAGAGTAGACACAAGCCGATTGAATCATAAGCATGCCAATTTTACTGTTCAAGGCAAACTTTGTGCGAATAATTCGCCTCGGCGAATGCGACAAGAGAGCCAGGAGCATGCCTTAGCTTCCTTCGCGCTGCGCTGACAAGCCCGGGAAATTAAGAGGCTACCATTCGCCGGCGGACGCACATTATTTAACCCAGATTTGACGACAAGATTTGATACACTTTTTGACAGACAAATTTAAGAGACTTAAATTTGTCTGTATTTAAAATTCCACTAGAACAAACAAAAATGGAAAACTTCATGCACATGTTTGACAAAAATGCCTAGAAATATATCAATGAAGAAAAGTAGTGCCGGCGGAGAGATGCAAAAATAACAAACATGTCAATTTATTAAACCAGTACTTATCGGAACGGACCCGGCTGCGCACGGTGGGGGATGGTGAACTACAGGGGGTCGTAAGCAAGGCAAGGAGACCGGCTAGAGTCAGAGGAGGCCTGGGTAGCCCAGAGAGGAGCCTGAAATTATAGCACGGGTTCCCGGATACAGCGAAGTGGGAGGAGTGGAATCAGGGGCGGATTCAGGCCGACGGCGAGGAGGGGAGCAACGGGGCCCCAAATCGTGAAAAAACATATGGTTTTTGTTTGAAGAAAATCCGTAAAAAATGGTAAAATCGGGGGATTTGGGGAGGGCATCAAATCCCCCAATTTTACCTTTACCCCCCCTGGATCCGCTAGTGCTGTGGTTCCTTGCAGACCACAGGGACACGGACAAACCATAGGAGCCCGGGCAAATTGCAAGGGGCCGGGCAGACCGCAGGGGGCTGGGTAGACCACAGGGGGCCCGAGCAGACCACAGAGGGCCCGGGCAGACTAAAAGGAGCCCAGACCGCCCACAAGGGGCGCGGGCAGACCACAGGGGCCCGGACGGACCACACAGGACCCAGGCACACTACAAAAAGCCCATACCACCTACAAAGGCCCCGGGCAGACTAAAAGGGGCCAAGGCAGAATACAAGGAGCCCGGTTGCAGTCACAGAGGAATCAAAAAGGTCCCGAGACTGCCAGAAATAGGACCCCGGATGCAGTCAAAATGGGCCTGAGAATATCGTTAGGGGCCCGTTTGCGGACACAGCGATTATGGGTGGCCCTAAAGGGGACCGCACCCAAGCAAGCATGCCAGGGAGCCCGAACGCAGCCACAGCAAGCCCAGATAGACCACGGGGCCCCGCACTCATGGCAAGGGCCCGTCCGTGGCATTAGAGGACCCGCGCCTCCTGGACCACAGGGAGCCCGGTTGCAGTCACAGGTCCCGGTTGCAGTCACAGGGGGCCCGGGTGGATCACAGGCGCCCGGTTGCGGTGACAGGGGCTCGGGCGGATCACAGAGGGCTCGGTTGCAGTCACAGGAGCCCGGGTGGATAACAGGGGGCCGGGTGGATTCCAGGGGCCCAGTTACAGTCACAGGTGGCCCGGTTGGACCACAGGGAATCCGTTTGCAGTCACAGGGGCCCGGGTGGATCTCAGGGGGCCCGGTTGCAGTCAAAGAGGGCCCGTGTGGATCACAGGGGGCCCAGGATGGATCACATGGGGCCCCGGGTGGATCACAGGGGGCTCCAGGTGGATCACAGGGGGCTCCAGGTGGATTACAGGGGGCCCGGGTGGATCAAAGTGGGCCCGGTTGCAGTCACAGAGTGCCTGGTTGCAGTCACAGGGGCCCCGGGTGGATCACAGATGGCCCGGTTGCAGTCACAGGGGACCCGGGTGTATCACAGGGGGCCCGGTTGCAGTCACAGGGGGCCCGGTTGAATCATAGGGGGCCCGGTTTTAATTACAGGGGGCCCGGGTTGATCACATGGGGCCCGGTTTCAGTCACAGGGGGACTGGGTGGATCATAGGGGGCCCGGTTGCAGTCACAGGGGCCCCGGGTGGATCACAGCTAGCCCAGTTGCAGTCACAGGGGGCCCGGGTGGATGACAGGGGGCCCGGTTTCAGTCACAGGGGGCCCGGGTGCATCATAGATGGCCCGGTTGCTGTCACATGGGGCCCGGATGGAGTCACAGGGGCCCGGGTGAATCATAGGGGGCCCGATTGTAATTACAGGGGGCACGGGTTGATCACAGATGGCCCGATCCCAGTCACAGGGGGCCCGGGTGGATGATAGGGGCCCGGTTGTAATCACAGGGAGCCCGGGTGGATTACAGGGGGCTCGGTTGCAGTCACAGATGGGCCGGGTGGATCACAGAGGGCCCGGTTGCAGTCACAGGGGCCCAGGTTGGATCACAGATGGCCCGGTTGCAGTCACAAGGGCCCGGTTGGAGTCACAGGGGCCCCAGGTGGATTACAGGGGGCCGGTTGCAGTCACAGGGGCCCCGGTTGCAGTCACAGAGTGCCTGATTGCAGTCACAGGGGCCCCGGGTGAATCACAGATGGCCCAGTTGCAGTCACAGGGGGCCCGGATGTATAACAGGGGGCCCGGGTGGATCATAGGGTGCCCGGTTGTAATTACAGGGGGCCCGGGTGGATCACATGGGGCCCGGTTGTAGTCATAGGGGCCCGGAGTGGATTACAGGGGGCCCAGTTTCAGTCACAGGGGGCCCGGGTGGATCATAGATGGCATGCTTGCAGTCACAGGGGCCCCGGTTGGAGTCACATGGGCCCGGGTGGATCATATGGGGCCCGGTTATAATTACAGGGGGCCCGGATGGATCACAGAGGGTCCGGTTGCAGTCGCAGGGGACCGGGTGGATCGCAGAGGGCCCGGTTGCAGTAACAGGGGCCCCGATGGATCACAGTTGGCTCTGTCCTAGTCACAGGGGGCCCGGGTGTATCACAGGAGCCCGGGTGGATGATAGGGGACCCGGTTGTAATCACAGGGGGCCCGGGTGTATCACAGGGGTCCGGGTGGATGATAGGGGCCCGGTTGTAATCACAGGGGGCCCGGGTGTATCACAGGGGTCCGGGTGGATGATAGGGGCCCGGTTGTAATCACAGGGAGCCCGGGTGGATTAAAGGGGGGCGGTTGCAGTCACAGGTGGGCCGGGTGGATCACAGATGGCCCGGTTGTAGTCACAGGGAGCTCAGGTGGATGACAGGGGGCCCGGTTGCAGTCACAGGGGCCCGGGTGGATCACAGGGGGCCCGGCTGGATCACAGGGGCCCGGTTGCAGTCACAGGGGTGCGGATGCATCAAAGAGGGGCCCGGTTGCAGTCACAGGGAGCCGGATAGATTACAGGGGGCCCGGTTGCAGTCCACAGGGGGCCCGGGTGGAACACAGAGGACCCGGTTGGATGACAGGAGGCTCGAGACTGCCGGAATTAGGGACCCGGCTGCAGTCAAAGTGGGCCTGAAAAAATATCGTTAGGGACCCGGTTGCGGACACCGAGGTTAAAGGTGGCCCACAGGGCAACCGCAAGCATGCCAGGGAGCCTGGCCTCAGCCAAAGCTAGCCCAAGTAGACCACTCAGGCCCGGAATCGTGGCAGGGGCCCGGCTCTGTCCGCAGGGGCCCGCAACTTGGGATTGGGGGGGGCTCGTCGGGTCATTGGGGGGGCTTCTCCGAGCATTGGGGGGCTCGAGCCCCCCAAATATATGGAAACTTGCGCCTCTGAGTACACAGTACCTACAGGTTCCGCAATCAGGTCAAGGAGTGGAACCTTCCAGCAAAATTTCGAAAATGTGGAATTAACGAGCGTCACTTATGCAGGCTGGCCCACGTCATGATTGACCCATTAGTGCCCAACTTATTTATTCGGAGAATGTACCAACAAAGATTGGGCAATGCCACTTTGCTAAGCTGTAGATGACTCAATCTCTGTATGGTCACGGGCTCTGGGGCTGTCAGATGTCCATAACTTTCTGAAGACTTGAACGTGATGAGCATCTCATAAATATATGGCCATGGGCACGTATTGATTAGCGCAGCGACGAGGTAGTGCAGTGACGAGGTAGCGCGGTGATGAGATAGTGCAGTGGTGAGATAGTGCAGTAATGAGATAGTGCGGTGATGATAAAGCGCGGTGACGAGATAGTGCAGTCATGAGATAGCACGGTGATGAGGTGGTCGAGTGATGAGAGAAGGCAGTGATAGGCAGAGGCTGAGTGCAGTTGCAACACCCAAAAGTGCAATTTGAGCAGGGGCGCAGCCAGGGGCACATGGGGCACGTGCCCCCCCCCCCATCGGCGCTGGAGTGCCCTTTTATGGCTAGGCGGTGTGACCTGTTTGGGCCGTGCCGCTTGAAATTTAGTGCCTCCCGCCGCTGAACCTAGATGCAACTAGACTGCATTTAGCGATTAAAACTATTCTTTGACGATTTAGTGCCTTTTTGGTCAGCTAGGACATTCTGTCGCCTTTCCAAGCACCCGGGAAGAGTATAGGCACGTAATCTATTTCCAGCTAATGCCTCATCGTCGCCAATAATCTAACGGGAGGAGCTAATCTGGTGCCCCTTGAGCTCATCTGCTGCCCACTGAGCTGGTCTTGGCCCCTTGAGCTGATCACGTGCCCTCTAAGCTAATCTGGTGCCCCCTGAGCAAATTATTGTGTCTCTTAAACCTATATAATCCTCTCTGAGTTAGTCTGATGCCTCCGAACTTGACTGATGCCCTCTAAGCTGTTTTTAGTGCTCCTTGAGCTGATCTGGTACCCTGACCTGATATCATGCCTCCCGGAGTTGATCTACTGTCCCCTGAGTGGTGCCTCTTGAGTTGATCAGTTGCCCCCTGAGCTGGTTATTGACGTCTCCTTGATCTGGTGCCCCCTGTGCTGGTCTGGTGCACCTTGAGATGATATTGTGTTCCCTGAGCTGATCTATGCCCCTGCTCTGGTCTGAGGACTAGGAGCTGATCTGGGCCTCCGGGGTGATCGATCTGGTGCCCCCTGAGCATATATATTAGCCCCTGAGCTAAATTCCCCTGAGCCCATCCCATGCCCTCTGAGCTAGATTGGTGCCCCCTGAGCCAATCTGAAGCTCTTTAAGCTGATCTGGGCCTCCTGAGTTGACTTCCTCAGCAGCTCTGGGGTCCTGAGCTGAGCTTGGCCCACTGAAGCTGATGAGGACCCCTGAGCTGGTATGGGCGCCTGGGCTGATTAATAGCTAATGCCTCCTGACTTGATCTGGGCCCCGAGCTGGTCGGGGAAGACTGAGCCGATCCCTTGTCCTCTCGAGCAGCTGATATGGTGCTCCCTGAGCTGATCTAGACCCCCGCTCTGGTCTGGGGACTAGGAGCTTATCTGGGCCCCCGAGCTGATCGATCTGATGCCCCCTGAGCAGATATGCTGCTCCCTGAGCTGGACTAATGCCCCTTAATTGGACTGGTGCCTCATGAAGTATTGTGCCTCCTGAACCCATCTGATGTCCTATGAGCTAGTCTGGTGCCCCTGAGCTAATATGGTGCCGTTTAAGCTGACCTGGGCCTCCTGGGCTGATTACGTGATTGCCTTAGCAGCAGTGGCGGATCTAGCCGGTCGGTTTGGGAGGGGCAAACCAAAGTCGAAAAGCAAAAAAAAAACGTCGCGCAACGCAAAATTGCGCTTAAATATGACTTCCCGGTACGGGTGTTTGAGGCAAGAACAAAAAAACACGTCGCGGGCTGAAAAACATGAGCTCAAGATCCTTTTTTCCTATCCAAGGCCCGATATTTTCACTGAACTTAACTGGTTCCGTTTGAAGTTGAGAATTAAAGCACCAAAATGTTGCCTATAAACTTAAAAGGAGTCGGGGAAAAAGGAGGTCGATCGCTTTGGAGGAGCAAAAACATAGTTTTACCCCGAGCTTTTCCGTTTGGGGGGGGGACAATTGCCTTTTTGCCCCCCTGGATCCGCCACTGCTTAGCAGCTCTAAAACCCTGAGCTGAGCTGGGCCCACATAGGCTGATAAGGGCCCCTGAGCTGGTATTGGGCTCCTGAGCTGATTAAGTGCCTCCTTACTTGATCTGGTACCCCCGAGCTGATCTGGGCCCCGAGCTGGTCAGGGACCGCGGATCAGATTCCTTGTCCCCGAAGCTGATCTGATGCCCTATGGGCCGATCTGGTGTCCCCTGAGCAGCTCTGGGGCTCCTGAACCGATTGGGCTCCGTGCTGGTAAGGGATCCCTGAGCTGATTTAGTGCCCCTGACTTGATCTTGCCCCCTGACCTGACTTGAGGCCCCTGAACTGATCTGGAGCCCAAGAGCTGATCTGGGGCTCAAGAGCAGTTCTGGGTTCTGGGGGTGCCCTGACCTGGTATAGGCCCGGGGGTAATCTGTGCTGGTCTGGGCGCTGAGCTTGTGAGAGCCCCTTTAGCTGGCTTGAAGCCCCCAAGGTCCAAGGGTGAGGCATGAGCTGCTCTGGGGGGCTCTGATCTACATCAGGGGCCCCTTGAGCTGGTCTTAAATAGACAGAGATTAATAACACAAGGCCAACTCCCACCACCTTGGCGTTTTTCGCCCCGCCCCCCCTCCGTATCTCATTTTCCACGAAAGCTAACGAGAAATTACGAGCGGCGTTCGAAAGCTCTTGGCAAGACGAAGAAATTTTATACGACGAATTTCTATGTCAGGTCAATATTGAGGTCAGCATAGGTCAAAGAAGGTTCCATAGGCTTACAACAGAGCAGTGTACGTTTCTCTCTTTAGATATGTCCTCAGGGAAGCTAGAGTAAATATGTATGCATCATTGGATTCTTCTCATCGCGGCAAATCAAATGATGTATAGTATGACCTTGCTAGATCAAATAGTGAAAATGACCTGACCTCGAGCTAGGTCAGGGTCACATAGTAACCTGGTATGGCCATGCTGCATATCGATCGACTTCTCGTGACAATATAAGCACATTGCAAGCAAAATGGGAGCTTTATCTCAATTCAGTGAGAAGTTATTGGCAAAATAATCCATTTATGCTCCTGTGACCTGACATGACCTTTGAGAGCTCATATGCTCAAAACTCAACTTTATGGTCAAGATCGTGGTCTCATTCTATTTTTCACCATAGACTTATAATAGTGACCAAAAAAGTGACCCCACCTTAGGTCAACAATATCGAAATTCCGAGATAGCAGATTTGTAGACCCTAATTACCTTATCATATAATGAAAGTTTCAAACTGAGCGGTTTGCTGATGTTCCCTGGGCGCCGTTTCAAATTCGTGATTTTAGGCTTTGAGGTCGGGTCACTTGACCTTGAATAGTTCCTTGACCTGACATGACCTTACCTTTAAAATTTGTTCCGGTGTGTAAAATTAATCAGGGATAAGGTACTGTAAGTTTTGTTGTTCTGCGTCTCTTCGTTTTTGCGTTATCTGGGGGAAACCATGAGGGGGTGAATTTCGCCCCCCCCAGCGGGGTGCGTGTTAGGTGTCTCGCTACGTCTAGGGCTTTTTTGCAGGTATTTTTTAGGAAAATTTACTGTTTTTATGTCTCTGAGCTTGTTCATATATTTCCTTACGAATGCGTGAATGACTGTGTGATGAGTCTTGTACCCACTTTTATATTTCGTTTTAAACAACTTAACGTGTGGAGTGAAAAACCACGTTGAATGGATCTCAGACAAAATAAACTGCTACTACTTCTACTACTGCTGAGCTGGTCTTGAATAGATGGGGAATGAGAACACGATGCAAACTCCCCTTATAAAAAAAGCCAACGAGGAATGAGCCATCGATAAAACGGCTTGTGATGCCTAGGCGCTCCTGGTTATATAAATTGCTTTTTATACTGATGGATGCTGGGGAGGGGTGATAAACAGGCATGTGCCACTGAGCTTAGTGCACATTTCCCTAAATCAGGATTTGTACCAAATAATTTAAATGAAGAACTAGTTTTCAAAATTTACAGCCCTGTAACACCATCCCCATCCAAACCACCGGCCTGTTCACCTTTTCTTTACTTCAACTGGGACCGATCCTTGAAAATATGGAACTTTATAAACGCGTTAAAAAGGTATACCAAATTATTCTGGCGGCAAAAACTTTGTTCTTCCAATGTCACCATGCCACTCCTCCCACGGCCATTGTGGGAGCCGAGGAACTTAATCCGCGTTCAACCAGGGCTCACTCGTCACGACAAGACCAGTGGGCATAACAAATGAATTTTCGATTCCAATATGCCTCAGCTTGCTCATAGTGACATAACACCAGAGAAATCGGCGGAGCATGTGATATGTCAGCCCAGGGGTGCAGTCAAGGGGGGTCGGCGGGGACAGCCGCCCCCCTGAGGGCCCGAAGGGCCCCTGAGGACACGAGCCGCGCTTCGCGCGGCTCGCCCGCTCAATGCTCTATGGCCTAATTTGGCATTTTATACCAGACAGGGCCCTCTTAAGCCCTTTTCAGCACTAAATTATGTAACAAACAGGGCTTTTTTACCCATCAGGGCCCTTTTGGCGCTGTCGCAGGGGCCCTTTTTGGGGCGCCGCCCCTCCCTGAGCGAAATCCTGGCTACGCCCCTGTGTCAGCCTTCACAATTACTATGGTTATTCAATCATTACTCGTGCTGTTGCTTATTGCTGGTATTGATTGACTCATTTCATCTGCAATAGGTCTGAGAATTAAAATTCCCGACACTTTTACTTCCTACCTTAAGCCCTGTAGGTATCGCAGCCCAGCCAACTGACGTATTGCAGCTTAATGTTAAGGGCAGGTAGCAATATTCCATTACCCCATGGTCCAATAGGAATGTATCTCTCACTAACGTTCACGCAACTGTGGACAAATGTTTTAGCGTATATGAAAAGTGAATTCTCACTTTCTCGCTCCCGATTTCTGCATTCTCGCTCCCGATTTGTTTGTTTCCAGCAGTCGCTGCTACACAGGATGTTGGCTGCTGCGGCGGCTGCTGATACAGCGCACCTCGCTCCGCGTACTATTTATCCGGCTGCTGCTCGCGACTTTCATCAGGTCGTGTCCATATGCTGCGGTATCTCTGCCCGGGGACCCCACCATTTCATCCTAACGCACATCTCCCACGTCTGCTGATGATGTCAACAAAGTAAGAGAACGTGATGCAGGAGCAGGCGTCTCCACACAGAATAACTGGCGAGCCCTGACAACCAGCTGCCGGAGCAAAAAGCTGTAGCGATCACACCACCGAAAGGACTGTCATTCTCTTTGCCTATGGCTGTGGAACTCCCGTAAACAGGGAGTTTACAGGCACCTAACTAACGAAGAACAAATAGAAAAACTGAGTTATGAGCCGTGTTCAAGGCACCAGTGCACATTGTGGACGTAAACGTCCCTCAGGCGATAAATGCTCCACTTATCTACATCGTGACGTCACACCCTGTGTTCACTGTCTACACTCAGTGAAGACGGCAAACACAGAAATGTGCTTGAACTTCGATGCGGTCCTCGCGCCATGCCATCAGCACGGGCCGATGCAACAGGTCCGCCGTTTGTGTCAATAGATTTTGTGTTTGTTATGCAAGCTCTCCAGGCATGCATGTATCATACACATCGGCGTGACGTCATACCCATTATCCCGCCATGTCTGTTCACGACCTCATCTTGTAATTTTGCTCGATGCTGATCAGCCGCCCATAACATTCACATCGATACGCACGTGCCATAAACACCGCTATGGGTCATATATGGATACATGGCAAAAGTCGATTTGCCATGGTTTAACAGAAATTGGGTTCAGGAATGTATAATTATATAGTATTGGATCCGAGCACGCTTGACAATAAGGAAAGCACCCCTAAACAAAGAGAAACATTCTTAAAGGTCTTAAGTCACATCCGCGTTCTGCTCACCGGTATGGTTCACAGTAGAGTACTCAGTGCGTCTTAGAAAATTGACTACCTGCGAACTTATCCGTTTCTGCACATAAAAGCTGCAATATTTTTGGTTGCAGGAGATTCCGGAGCGATATATTTTGCATCGGGCTACTCTAGACCTGTTAAGGGTCATCAATCATTAAATAAGGATACCGAAGCATAACGCTGAGGGTGGCTTGAGTTGATTGAGGGCGGTCCATGTTGAAGTAGGGCGCCTTAATGCTGTAAAGTAGCGATGAACGATGGAGAACAGGCAGCACAACCATGCACTTGAGGGCGTCCTAAAGTGGATGAGGGCGTTCCACGTTGCTAGGGCCCACCAAATATTGAATGGTGGTCAATCGTGAAATATGGGTCTCCCAATGACAAAATAGAGGGCGTCCGAAGGTGAGTGAGAGGGTTCACGTTCAGTTAGGGCGTCCTAGGGCTGTAAAAGAGCGGCGAATGGTGAAAAAGGTAAAAAATAATGCAGAAGAGAGCGGCAACTTGGGCGGCCCATGTTCCAGTGGTGTGCCCTAGGGCTGAAAAGGGGCGACAAAGAGTGAAATATGGGCGCCCAGCTATAAAGTCGGCCAAAAGTCGATGAGAGCGGTCCACGTTGAATGGAGGCGTTCAGTGGTTTCGCGGACAGCCGATTTAAAACCAGGGGCCGCGCAAGGTGGAAAAGACCAGCTTCAAATTGTTATTTCTTTGCGTTTTGGTTTAGAATTTACTGTTCGTGCCCAAAGTGCTGGCAGAATCTGGCGCCTATGGCGCTCGAAATCGGCAGGAGGTGGTGCCTGTGTCCAAAGGAGGGGGGGAATGGCGCTGCCTTCTTTGCCCCTTGGACCCGTCTCTGGTCAGGGTCACCGAAAAAATTGTCTCTCGTCATGTGCGGTAGGTGTATAACGTCATGAATGTAGCGCACAGGGCACCCCTGCCATTCAGAATGGAGACGGGTGTAAGAATAAAGCCGAGGCGGAAGTGTGACTAAACCTATGGTCGACAGAAGTGACCTTTGTCCACGGGAGGCAAACTTATCAGCCACATTCCCTTGTTTTATAGCCTCATATATCAGGAGGCGCGACCACCAGGGGTCCATGCCGATGTCAAGCTAGTGGAATAGTTTCCAGAGCACCCGATTCCGAAAAGCTGAGGAATAGGCAGGATGTGCGCACTGGTGGCGAATCGTTGCAAAACCCTCAGCACGTGACCGCAGTCTCACGTGTCGTGGGCGCGGGAGACTGCTTCTGCTCATGCCCTGGGCAGTTGTAGCTCTTAGATGGTTATCAAAACTAAACTTAAAGGTTGGGAAGAATATCCAGAAAGGAAATTAGAGATGAACCGATCCAAAGAGACGGTTGAAGCAGGGAAGTGGCTACGTGGCTTGTTGGGTGCCTACATGGTTCTGATTGGTCTCCAAATTAATGTAGGAACCAGCTGGCATCCCGCATAAAATACGAAATTCACTTATGAGCAATAAGGAAAACCTAGAAGTAGTAAGAACATTTCCTCACATCTGTGGGTAGGGGACTCAATGAATGTGAATGTGTCAATCAGGGCCCTCGCCCCACCGGGGCCCATCCATGGCCCCCCTAAGGTTTTTTCGAGATAGGAGAAAAACGACGAGACGCAGCACTGCGGCTGAGGGCTCTATCTCTCACCCATGATTTTCTTATCATCCCTGAAATTGTTTACCCCGGGTCACACAATGAATGTCAGGTCACCAGGCGAGGTCAGCCATGGTCACCTCACTTCAACTTTTGAGCTCTATAATAGCTACATTTCTAGACCGATCAGTTTCAAATTTCCTACACTTCATGAGCCCTCCAGGGTCCAAAAAATTATATCCGGGATTTTTCGATTTCATGACCTGAGGTCAAATTACGAGAGGACCTCTCCCATTAGAAAAGCATGGTAAAAGCTGTCTTATGATCTAAAAGTCACAAAAATGATTACAAACTCTCAGATTGCTCAGAATAGCGTTCTTGAACACCCTTTCACGGATCCCAGGGGCGATATTTTCCCTTTGATCTATCTGAGGTCATCACAGGCCACCAGGGGTCAAATACAGTATTGTGATGATGACCTTTGACCTAATCAAGCTAAAGCACTAAATCAAACATCATCGTGTATGTATCGTCACTGGTTTTCATTTGATATACGACAAGGTCAAATTCTGACCTTTTGTGAACTCAGGTCATATTAGGCCACGAGGTGATCTCTGGAGGTCAAACCAACGGTGGTAGGTCATTATGTTTCACATAGCGGAAAAAGGTTTGGAATTTTCCAATCAAATGTATTTTACCAGATTGCAATAGCTCTAACGGCATGAGAGCTTTGCCCAGTTTGCTTAAGCATTGCATATTTTAGTGGAAATAGCCTATCGTGACCTAACTTGACCTCTGGAGGTCAGACTATTGGCCTGAGCGCTTAAAAAATGTGAATTAATTTTTCACTGAATTCACGTGAGCTTTCTAATGCACTTTGCAGATTTGCGCCAGACCCCCATATTTTCGGAGTTAGAGGGGGCCATCGATGGCCCAGTGGGGCGAAGGTGGCGCCAGACCAACAGTGGAGCGCGGGTTAATCCACTCGGTAAAAAGCATCGTTCAGAACGCTTTTAATGTATTTATAGGTGCACCTTCCTCGGTAAAAACACCGAGAGCGTTCCGAACGAAGCTTTTCACTGAGCGAATGCTTTCATAGCAAAGCAATGGAAAGCAATCGGAAGGAAGCTTTGCAAAGCGAAACTGGACCGAAAAGGTAATATGTGTTATGGGAGTCAAGGAATGAATCCACGGTAAAAAAATTCGTTCGGGGCACTCTTCACGAGTTTTTCACGGAGTGGCTTAAATCCTTGATTTCTATTTCATATTTCATCCACTTTGTCATTCCGAAGGTAAAATGCAATTCTAAAAAAATATTTGAGATTATTCAATCGTGGGTAGGTACATTTACCTCTCAGTCTAAAATACTTTTAATACCTGTAAGTAGCTTCGGGATACTATCTAAAAGGCAAGCATTTTCTTAGCAAAGCAAGCATCTTTGTGATACCTGCCCACTATCGAAACAAATTGCCGTATTATGTGCCAAAAAGCACAGAAACGACAAAAAGCAGATTACCCACGCGTATACGCCAAATTTAAATGTTAGCTAAAATTTTCCCGGTATATGCCACGCTTCTCTCGTCCCACAGAGTACCTATATGTAAATCGGCGAGAAGCGGCGGCCTCGCTCCGCGCGGCCAGTGCCAGTGGGGCTGTCCGGCCCCCTCGGCCAGCGTGTTGGTCGGTGCCAAAGCCAGTGCTGTCGCGCTAACGCAGCCTGGCGCGCCGCTCCGTGCGACAATATTTGCTGACGGTGCCAATATATGAGCCTTGTGGCACGCTGAGCGCGCAGCATTAGCAGCCCAGACAATGGTAAACATTCTCACCCGCCCATCCTGGCCTCCAAAACCGGTCACGCTTGGTGGCGTTTCGCTCGCCTGCGGACACAGTTGAGCCTAAAGAGCAAATGGTCTGTTTGGCAATAACCTGCGTTTCCTATTTTTGCCCTTCGTTTTCCCCATTTACTGATGCGCCTGTAATTGGACTAACGGTACAGTGGCTACTATTAGTTGGAAAGACAATTTATTGTCGGTAACCTGTTCCTGTTTCGATTATGGCGAGCGCATGTTTGTTTCCTGTGAAAAGGGATCGAAACTTGGTTTAAATAATGTCTCTGAAATAAATCACGAGAAGTTTAAAACTCAGGACATGCAGCAAATGCACAATCGTCCCTGATCAGTACATATCTACGATATGCCCACCCTAAATGAACTCATGGTCCCCACTCGTCCCTGAAGGCAACAGTTCTGGTCCGTCACGGGGCTTCACTTTACCTTACCTAGACAAAATAAAGATATTCACCGTGGCATTTGATAGGATGCATTTCTAGGATACTTTTCTTCTAATTGTGCGAACCTGTTGCATAAGAAAGGTTTAAAGACATGGATATAGCCCACGCAACACAATGAGGCGATCGCAGGCGCTGGTAGCCAGCAGCGTGGCGACGATTTTTGACCAAGGGGGAGGGCCTGCGACGTCCGTCGGGAGCCCCTTTGGGAAATCGGGGGCTTCCATTTTTTCATACTGCATACATTTTCGGCAAGCTAGAATATGCTCTGATTACTTAAGTGCATAAAACAGTATATTTTTCTTGCAATTATAAATGTAGATCTGATTTTTTTCTTTCCTTTGAAATCGATTATCAATCGATCCGGGGTTTTAGATTCATTTAGCATGAATTTAAATTCATGAGCATAGACATGGCCGAGATTTAACGAGCATAGACGTGATGCCCTAATTCTACACCAGGAACACCTTTCGGCGACCATTTCTCTCGGAAACATAGCAACATGACACTTCCTGAACAACCACTATCCGTACAGATTTGAGAAAAGCCAAAGGACCATCCTAACCAAAAAATAGCATAATCTATTAATATCCGAACACTGAAGCCATCTCTTAAAAAATATAGCAATTCCTGGTACATAATTCCCATGTAAGTTTTAGACGACAATACTCATTGAATCTCAGTCGGTACTGGGAGTTTAACTGGAACCCAATCACGTGTAAGTTGTTTTGATTACTCATGACTGTGTATTTCGTAACATGAACTGAGATATTGCTGGCTACCATCATATCATCAATATCGATCTAAAGACGTTTCGAGAACGAAATGTTGTCGAATTTCATACCATAAGTGTTTTTTGTGTATTTTATCTATTGTGGATGGCCAATCAAAACGTAATATTTCTTTCAAGAATTTCCGGGGTAAAAGCAAAAGTTTTCCAGCAAACCAATATATCTTCCGCTGCTTCGATTCCTAGTCCCTGACACGAAAATCCCCTACTACCCGTGATAAATTTTGCGGCATGCGATAGGGCCGGCACCGGCATTGAAATGTTTGAAGGGAATCTGGGTGGTGCTGTCGGTTAGCAGCGCACTCGGTTCGGTCCCGCCGCTCTGCAGTTTCCCCAGAGTCATCCAGGGGCAGGGGGTGGTGCTCGACTTTAGCCCGGGCCTGCATATCTCTGAGAATATATCACTGGTTAGATATCAGAGTGAAAACTCGGACCATTGTTGAGTGGCTGGGGAAGACTGGCTGGAGAGTTTGGATAGTCTAGTACCGGAATATAGACTTTATTTCTATTTCTCGCCAATCTCGTCATTTGTTTCTGATATCCTATTCGGATTAATACTTATCATGTGCAAACGCATTGACCCGAATTTATCACAGAAACTTCGTACATGAGCAATAATGGATCTGGATTTTGTTGACTGTGCCACAGTCTAAAACAAGGAGAGATGTGACATCAACAACTCCCTGAGGTTTCTTTCACCGTCAATTTAAGGGTTTACGGTTCGTCGAGTGCAATTTTCATTCTGCGTCCATTTACTGATGTTTCTAGATGTGCGGAGAAACTGTTTTTGTTGATGACCAGGTTCAGGGAGCCGCTCAGACCGACCCTGCAGGAGTTTGAATACCAAGGCTTGAGGAGCACGCAGTAAGACTTCCGAGATCCCGCGGCTTATTCCTTGGTCTCTCAAAGCAGCTTCAGGGGCCCTGAGGCCATCAATCGGGATCCCAAGCTCAGTTCCCATCGATCCATTACGCAATCTTTCAAGAGATATCCCTTAGACCAGCATGAAGAAACGTCCGGGCCAGTATCAGACATCGTCATAAACAAACACTTGGGGGCTTCTGAGGCAGAATCATTGGCCTCTGTGGCTTCCCATCCAGGCTCATCTTAAACTAGCATTCGGTATTTCTCAGATCACATTTCGGAAGGCCCATCAAAGCATCTGTGACCTTCATCCAGGGACCCCTTCACCTCGATTCTGGAGCCACTGAAAGCAATAATCTGAGATCACCAGATTGACATCCTGGGCCCCTCCCATGAACCTCCGGGAGATTCATCAGACCATCATTCAGGAACCCTTCACTTTGGAATTAGGAGGTGAACCAAGTTATCATTTTTGCTCCTGGGTTCCCGCCTGGCCGACTGAGAGCCTGTCCGAAAGATGAACGGCTTTTTGCCCAAACTGGCCTCTGGCCAGCATACTGAGGTCATTTGAACAGGAGTCAGAGACCCCTGATACCTACACTTTGGGGGCCTCAAGACTTTACAAGCTGGCTTTGTGGTCAATACACCGGGGACCCCTTGGACATGATGCCGGTGGCCATTGAGACCAAAATTTAGGGGCACCAAGACTGTCCAGTCCCTGTGTGTGGCCAATACCCCGAGCAAAATGAGGCCAACACTCGGGGCTCCTGACCATTATTCGGATGCTCCTAGATTTCCTAGGTCAGAGGCCGACACACAGGGCCCCTTTAAGCTACTATTCGGTGGCTCATTGATAATAACGCCTGGGGCTCCTTGACAAAGCCCCAGGGCCCCGTGAAAATTATTCGGGGCCCCCTGAGACCAACATTTGTGAGCCTGTGGACAGTGATTCGGGGGCCTTGATGTCAAAATTCGGGTGTATCCTAGACCACGAAGGGGAGGGGGCAGACTACAATTACTGGTCTACAGTCAACATTCAAATGCCCCTTGACCGCGATTAAGGACCGCTCAAGCCTGGTAAATAGATCACCTTAAGAAATATAATTCATTAAAACTATAATCATCAGGTGATCGTTATGGAAGTCACCGCTCCAAAAAAGTTAAACGAATCATCGTTATCCACTTCGGGTTGAAATTATCCATGGTGTCCACAACTCGTAACGCACCTATCTTAACTCTAAGCTTGCAGCAAGCGAATCCAGGGAGAGCAAGCCCCACTCGACCCTCGGCGCCTCCTGAAATGATCAGGGTGTTTCCCTGAGAGTTCCATGGAAACCCCTGGTACGTTGCTTTCCACCCTCCCTGCGAGGATGCGAGTATCGGCGCCATCGCGATAGGATTTTGCGCCCGCCTGATAATTTTTTGCGCCCAAAAGTGGTGCCCCGCCCCCGATCGGAAATTCTGGATCCGCCAGTGAAGGTTTCCACTTTATTCAATTCAAAAAAGCTTAGCCACGTATAGATATGAATATATCTTTCAGATCCAGCTTTACCCAAAAACTTCAACTATGACCTTACAATCCAATCAGAGCTGCAGTCGCACGGTGTCGGCCGTTCCTGGCGAGACCGCTGCTGTTTAGCTGCAGTGTTTACCAGGCAGCGGCGTCTGTCACCGAACATCGGCACGCACCGGCAACTCCTCCCCTAACCCAATCTACATCGCCACCTCATCACAGCTCATCTCAATTACCGTGGTTGCCACTTCCACCGCGCTCCTCCAGTCCTGCCAATATCGGGTGGACAGCTCCGGCCGGCCCCGCCGCCGTCCCTGCTTGAGAGTGGGACAGACGCCGGCTGCGACGCGGCCACTAATCCCCCATCGGCGCAGGACGGGCGCCCAACTCCCGGGAGGGCCGCCCCGCCGGCCCGCAGCGGGTATCAACGGTGCAGCTGATGGCCGGCCGACGCAATTGCCGCGCTCACCCTTCTACTTTGGCCCAAATGAATTGTCACAAACGGGCCACCTCGTTCCATGGTGAATCCCGCCGCAGAATGCTCCCTGGCTGCTTCGTTTGCCCGTATTCCGTTAATCATCCCTCATATGCCTTTATGCACGATCAGCGCTGAAACATATTCGCAAATGTACTCGGTCACCGCCAGATTCGGGCTGTCCAACGGCTGAAGCATGATGAATAGCGCCGATTACTGTATATAAGCCCCACCCACCAGCGTTGCGATCTGCCGGCCGAAATGAGACGTGCGCCGAACCAACGTTCTGTGCAAGATGCACGCCCTGGTTCCCACGGAGAGGCCTGAATGGTGCCCGACGCCGGGTGACGTCTGGCCCCCTCAATGGTGCAAATATATGCCGTGAAAAACATAAGACGGGGCTGTAACGACCTGCGACGTCTTAAGGGAGCTAACTTACACAAAATGTTGTTCATAAAAAGCATCGATGACGACCCATAATTATTTGCATAACGAGGACGGTTTCTACCGCTATAGCTTTCTTACAGATCTATTTGCTCCTGATTTTCAGAAGGATATGTGTCTAAAGCAGGGGCGTGGATTTTCCAGAATCACTCAGGATGCTCTAATTTGAAACATCAAGAACCAAGAAGGTGTTTATGTTAAGCATGTTCAAATACGTTTTGGGAAATTCAAATTTTGGCCCATGTTTTAAATTTTCTAGAATACAAATTTGGTGTTTCAAAGATCAAAAATATTTTTGTCATTTTTAAATTTGGCCATGCCATGTATCTTCTAACCATTAACGACACACATAATTGTCATATCAAAAGGGATAATGTGATATAACGTGCGTTTTAGCCTACTCACATACCTTTTGAACGGCATAATCCATTGTAAAGTACTTAGAATAAAAATAAGAATATCTAAATAGCATATAGATATTCTAATATCGAATAGCACATAGTACCGATCCACAAAAAGGGTCTTAAAAATTGCCGGGGAACTACTGCAGTGTGTCACTTCTCCTTCTGTTTGGAAAGGTGCTGGAAAGGTGCACGATGCCTTACTTGCTCATGTTCCACCGGGTATGTCAGATAAACAACATGGTTTTGCCTCACGCCGGTCATGCAATTCGAAATTGGTTACTCTTCTAAAGACGGTGCAGCAGTCAATATCTTCCGACTCCCAAACAGACGTAATTTATCTAGACTACTCCTCTTCATTTCAAAGCATAAATCACCGACTTCTGCTGTACAAACTTCAAAAGCCTTATAAAATTTCTGGAAACGCCCCCGTTTTCTGAAAACTTACCTCAACAATCGGAACCAACGTGTTATCAATGAAAAATGTTCCGATTGGACGGATGTAGTTTCAGGAAAACCAGAAGGAAGCCAGATCTCGCCATTGCTTTTCGAATTGTTTATTAACGATCTTCCAGACAAAATTCAGACTAATTCGTTACCATTCGCTGATGATGTTGAACTATACCATAAAATGTCGTGCCCTCACGACTCTAAATTACTTTTTTAACCCACTACCCATTTAAAAGGTAGGCAGGAGTGCTCTTCCGTACCCATGCGACCAAACTACAGATTTCCAGTTGTAAATTTGGAACAGGTATGTTAATATCTTATTTGAGGGTCGCACCACTCCCCGCTCCATTTATTCTTTGCTTTATAAATGAAAACAAAAGTTGTTTACTGAGTATTTCCCCAAGTCTCTCTCGAAAAGAATAGAAGAACTAGCAACATTCGAGAGAAACCTGGGTACTCTAAAGTTGGTATTAGTGGATTAAAGTTTTTCAGGGTTAAATAAGAAACTCATAAGATGAAAAAACTGGTCAGTCAAAGGCTATGAGAAAACTAGGCAGCGAGATGAAAAAGAATCACAAAAAGAAAGTACTTGATAGCTTGATTTTTTGCCTGAATACATTTGCTATTGATTCCCCTCCTGGGATCGATACTGGTTCCTAAAATGTTCTCTGATAATTTTCTTTAATGTTTATTTCTGCAATGGAACATCATCAAGATTTGGAAAAATGAGACATATTATCTGGTTCTACGCTTTTGGAGCTGAGCATGATATTGAAAATGATCTGTAGTTCGTTGTTGCTAAAGGAACATGAAAATGTTGTACTAGTCGAGTGTTTGCAGGACGATGATATTGAAAGAATGATGAGATGGCAAATGGTAGTGATTGACTTAAAAATTTTGATGGAATGAAAATTTTCTGTTCAGTAATAATATCATATGCTGAGTTCAACAAAAAGTCCATTTTTTGATGGTAAAAAGGTTTCTTCATAATTATTCGAACTTACCTTTTTTGAAGTTTCATTAACTTATCCAAATGCGTTCGATAATTGCTTCCCCTACAACAGCGCAGTAATTGAAGTATGGTAGCACAAGAGTGTTATATAGACAAATAAGTTCTCGTGATTCCAAAATATTTTTCTCTACTCATTATCCCCAGATTTCTACCAATCAGAGCTGCCATGTTGGCCACATGAGCATCCCATTTCAAATTATGATCTACCAGGACACCGAAGTACTTAACCACTTTGTCTTTCCCTATTTCGACTCCATTCATTTTTATGTTTATGTCAGTAAAGTCGCTTTTAGAATAAATTTAGTAGCGTGATTTCTCGGCGTTACGCGATAGATGGTTTGATTGAAACCACTGCGTTACTTTTGGTAGAAGAGTGTTTATTTCTTGTTGCAGAAGGTTTTGATTTTCCGCTGTTACTACAATGGCTGTATCGTCGGCAAAATGATAAAATACGGCCTGTTCCGAAACACGATATAAATCATTCACATATAGAATAAACAAAAGTGTGCCCAATTTCGAGCCCTGTGGTACTCCCGTAGTGACTATTTTCCGGTCTGAGAATATATCATCAAATTTAGTCAATTGACACCTATTTTTCGTTGTCTTAATTTACCCTCCTGCTTCTCAACTTTATTGCCTCCTTCAATTAGAGGCCGTCCATCAATAACGTTACGCATATTTTGCGATTTTTTACCCCCTTCCCCCATTTAAATGTGTCATTTGATTGGAGAAAGGAAATAATACACGGCGATTGGTGGATGCCGCGCGCGTCATTGCCACAATCACCCGCCGACTACGGGTAGAACATGAGCTCACTAAAACTGTCATAACTTTTTTTCGGCCGTCGGTTGCCGACCTACGAATTCCACCAATGTAAAGAAGACACTTTCCAAAATACATGGTATGATTTTCTAGCTGATCCTGACTGTGCCTTTTTTTGCCAGTCTAAGGAAATACGATGTATGTTATAAATTTTAGTTCCGAAACATATGTTTATTCAAATGAACTCACTGCATTTTTTGGAGCAGCTAGAGCCGTATTTTTGTAATCAGAAGGTCGCAAACATCCCAAGCTTTACGGTAGTAAACGTTTTTTATGGATGGCGAGGTGTGAGCACCTGTTATTAAAGGGAGATACGCGAAAAAATTATTATTGTGGTTTCTGGCTATTTAAAAATCCTGATAACGAAACTATCAATTATTTTTGTATCTTCGGCAAAATTTTGGGAGGCCACTCACTTATTATCGAAATAGGTTAACAGTTTCAATAAAATGCCCATCACTTACCCACGCCCATACCCATCACTTACTTTTCGAAAACTATTTAAAGTTGAAAAGTAATGATTTTTTTATAATACAAATGTCTGTTCTCCTGTATTTGTAGTTGAATTAATTTTAAAAAGCTTTTAAAAATTACAAAATGAATTAGTTTGCCCTAGAAACGGAAAAAACATAATTACTCAAGTCTTAAGCGGTTTCGTACCGCGGGTCTTGAGTCATTTACTGCTTCAGCCCCAGGATGACAAAACTTTTTCGTCAGATAGGTCATGTGACCCTGGTTTGAGAATTCCTAGGCTTCTGATTGGTTAATTGTGATTTCTTTTAAGCCCTATATTTCTGTTTCAAAAGAGTTTTGGAATGTTGTTTTTCTAAAGTAACTTTTTTTCTGTAGAAGTCCAAAGTTCTACATCACTATTTAGGATAGATATGACCTAATTCTTAGAGAAATTGATAGCCTTGGCCGTGTGTACGTCATATATATCGATATGAGGTGTACCGGTAAAGTCGTCTAGAAATGTTGACTTTGAGAGCGATTTTAAGGCATTTGCAGGCCGAATTCGCAAAAATGAGAATGGGACTTCTGAAACAACTTTTTGTAACCTTTTCATATAGCCAATAAAATTTTTCGCGTATCTCCCTTTAACGTTTTAGGTCACGCTATTATTTCTGGCCAGATACCCGTATTTAGCGAGGCAGAATAATTTTCAAGTTTCAGCTCCTGTGAAACCAATGTGGTACGCTAGAGGAAGAAAATAATTATGGTTTTTCGGGTTCCAAACAATTCTCAAACGGATTGCATACATTTGATATCAATTCTAGAAAGCATTTTTGGCATTTTCGTCCCGTTTTTAGGCCTGCTGCATCACTGTGCAATGGGCCCACCAAGTGCTCCAAAATATAGTTCGGGATTTTTCATATCGATGACCTAAGGTCAAGTACGGACCATTACCACTCCATTGGAAATATATGGGAAAACCGAAATTGGTCTATAGTGTGGATACAGCTGAGAATACCTTCATCTTCTCCAAATCGTAGTATTCTGGGCCCCTTTCCAGGTACATGTTGCAGTTTTTGACCTATGACCTCTAAGAGGCATCTGGAGCTTTCAGACTTAGGTCAATAACTTTGTATGGAATAAGAACTAGAAAATAATGATACAGCTTTTATGTTGATATCATTGCGTTGGGATTGCTATTGCGAGTCGTTTGATATGCATATTGGCCATGCTTGGCTAAAAAATGACCTGACCTGAGGTTGAGACATTTTTGTGTTTTGACCTAGTATGGTCATATCATACATCATTTGATTCGCCGTGACAAGAGGAAGCGAATGGTGCATAACAATGGTTCTAACTCAACTCTGTCAGATGCTAGAGCCCAAAAATTTTGCTCAAAATGCCAACTCCTTTTACTTGTCATGACCTCAATATTTACCTGAGCCCAAAAGTAACTGATATAGTTTCTTCATAAATATATTTGAGCTATCCACTAGCGTTTGCGTTTATTCGCTATCTGGCATAGGGGCCGTGTTCGAGGGGTGTTCAAGCACCCCCACCAGGACGAAGGTGGCTCGGAGGCCCACCGGGGCGCGGGTTATCCCTCGCCCGTGTGGAGGTCTTTTTAGACCCTCCGGGTTTTTCCAAAGTGACCGGAAACGGCGGCGCACAGCACTGACAAACTTAGTTTAGCTGTGCCTTTATCATTTGTATATCTTCCCTGAAAATTTTAGCTCAACGTCATATCAGATCAGGGCACCAGGTCAGGTGAAGTGACCTCACCTCAAAAATACTTAGGACTGCATAAATAAAAAGATGGTAATTCGATCAAGTTGAAACTCATACCACCTAGTGGACTCACCAGGAGCTACAACATATGTTCCGGGAATTTTCATATTGTGACCTAAGGTCATGTACAGAACATGACCTCCCCATTCCAAATGCATGGGGAAATCACGAAATGAGCTTTTTTCAGTAAGTATTAATGGAATAAACTTCAAACATCCATTAAGACTTTCTCTTAGCCCATTTCTGAAGTTAGTACCAAAGATTGTTACCTGTGACCTTTGGAAGGTTAGCTAAGGTCAAATAAGTATTTTTTGGTGTTTTACTCTATATATTTTGATAAACAAAGTAAGACTTTTATTTTGTTACCGAAGTGTTTGTATGGTCACTGCAAGTCAAATTATATATATATATATATATATATATATATATATATATATATATATATATATAATGACTCTACCAGGTCAAGTTGGGTCAAACCAACTTAGTCTACTTACTCGGGTCAAACCAACGGCCTCCCATCACTTGCTGCACACAGGCTTCAGTTCGATCTCATTTTCCTAAAAAGTATCTTTTCAGGTAAGATTCACTCCATCGACCTACTAAATTGTTTCCCCTTGCATATCCCATCCCGGCTCACTCGCTCCTTTCGACTCTTCGCTGAGCGCCGCGGCCAGTGTCAGCACTGTCAACGGGGGATTTTCTGTAGGGTGCCGAGAAGCATGAACACATTTCTAGCCGCTTCCGGGGCCGACTTCTTTTGTGATGATTTTAATACTTTCAAGACATTTGTGGTTAGATTCGTAAATGCTCGGTAGGAACTGCACTATCAGCTCTTATCTGTTTTTTATGTTTTTGTGTTTTTTATATTTATATATTTTACCTTTTACCGTTTTTAGGAAGTACACTGTCTCGATTCTTGTGATTTAGATAGCCTTTTTTAATGCTTTGACTTCGCCTGTGAGTGGATTTTATCTGTTGGCGATTATTTTGAATAAATAAATAAATAAATAAAACTGTTGACCTGGGTCAAGCCCAATTTTAAATTGGACCTGGCAGAGCAATATTTATATCATTCCATTCGTATTGACGTGAGAATCGCAATGGTGCATCAACTATGGATGTATCCTCCTTAGCCTTCGCCCGGGGGTCTTTTTAGACCCCCCCGGGTTTTTCCAAAGTGATTAAAAAACGGCGGCGCGCAGCGCCGCCAAACTTCGTCTAGCTGCTTCTTCATCATTTTTACATCTTTCCTGAAAATTTTAGCCCAAGGTCATATCAGGTCAGGTGAAGTGACCTCACCTCAAAAAATGCTTAGGACCGCATAACTAAAAGAAGGGTTAATCGATCAAGTTCAAACTTATACCACATATTGGGCCCACCAGGAGCTACAAAATTTTTCCGGGATTTTTTATATTGGTGACCTAAGGTCATGTGCAGAGCATGACCTCCCCATTGTAAATACATGGGGAAAATCACGAAATGAGCTTTTCTCAATGAGTATGCATGGAATCAACTTCAAACATCAGTTACGATTTGATCTTTAGCCCATTTCTGAATTTTATGCCAAAATTTTGACTTGTGACCTTTAAAAGGTCACTTTAGGTGAAATAAGCATTTTTTGGTGTTTTACTCCATAAATTTAGAATAAACTATGATAGAACTTTTATTTTGTCACCAAAGTGTTTGTATAGTCACTGCAAGTCAAATGATATACATCATGACTATACCAGGTCAAGTTGGGTCAGACCGTTGACCTGGGTCAGGTCAAATTCTTAAATTTGACCTGACAGCAATATTATATATCATTCGATTTGAATTGATGAGATGATTTCAATGGTGCATCAACTATGGCTGTATCTTGTTTGGTTTGGAAGTTATTAGCGAAAAAGGAAACACCCCTATGCATGGTGGCTATGGACACTCCCAAGAATATGCCCAATATTCAGTGACCTGTAGCTCCCTAGGCTTTGACCTGACACGAAAATGAGTAGCACTGTAATGAAAGAGCAACTCAAGAGCTTTGGAATGGTGTTGAAAAAATTTTTCTAGCTATCATAGTTTCTGAGATATATGAGGCTTTCTTAGTACATCTCATATTAGCGATTTTGACCTATTTTGACCTCTGGTGACCTTAATATTGACCTGACAAGAAAAATGACCAAAGTATTTTCGATATCATTTTCGAAGAGCTTTCGATTGCCGCTTTGCGCTTTTTTCTAGCTCTCGTAGTTTTTGAGATCGTGGGAGGGTCTTTTTAGCCCCCACCAGGGCGAAGGTGGCTCGTACCCACCACCGGGGCAAGGGTTAGTTTGAAAGCTATCAGCGAAAAATGAAATAACCATATGCATGCCATAAGCGGCTATGGATATTTCCAAGAACAGTCCCGATGTTCAGTGACCTGCTGCTCCCTAGGTTTTGACCTGACCCGGAAATAAATTGCACTGCAATGAAAGAGCAACTCAAGAGCTTTCAAATGGTGTTCGAAAAATGTTTCTAGTTATCTTAGTTTCTGAGATAATGGGGTGTTCTTAATACACCTCATATTAGTAATTTTGACCTATTTTGATCTCTGGAGATCTTGATATAGACCTGAAGAGAAAATGACCAAAGTAACTTCGATATTATTTTTGAAGAGCTTTCGATTGCCGCTTAGCCTTTTTTAACTCTCTTAGTTTTGTGAGATTGTGGGGTCTTTTTTACCCCCACCAGGGCGAAGGTGGCTCGTCAGTGTTCGCCACAGTGAGAACTTTTTTCATAATGAGCCAAACAGCAAATGTTTATATATGCTGTGTGTTCGCCAATACGGAGTCGAGTCAGACATACCTCTTCTTTCCTATTCCGCCGATTACTTGATTTCCAGCGAACTGCTGTTGTGCAGATACGCTTTGGAGAAGTGGCGGATCCAGGGGGGCAAAAAGGCGGTTGCCTTCCCCGAAAGAAAAAGCTAGGGGAAAATCTAGGTTTTTGCCCCCCTCCCACTCAAAGCTGTCGACATCCTTCTTTCCCCGATTCCTTTTTAGTTTATAAGCAAGGTTTTGGTGCTTCAACGCTCAACTTCAAACAAAACCAGAAATTTCAGAGTGTACGTTTTGGACATTGGAATAGCAAAAAGAAGCATCTTGAGACCGCATCTTTCACCTAGTGTTTTATCTTTTTGTTTTGCTTGGGTTTATCCTCAAAAACTACCGTCTAATTAAGCTGGGAAAAATATTTCACCGCGTTAGTTTTTTCTGCTGTTTTACCTGCGCTTGCCCCCTCTAACTGACCGGCTAAATCCGCCACTGCTTTGGGGCACAGTCGGACTCGACGTCCCATCTGGCCTTCCACTCTGAGTGTAAAAATTGCTGATAAGGGGTTCAGAGTGGCTTGATGGCACCCTGGACTGTCGTGGAGGAGGCAGCGACGGCGGTCTTCTTGATCCTATCTGCCAACTCATTACCGGGCGCACCCCCATGACTTGGAGCACACAATAATATTATTTCGGCACCTTGAGCTGAAGCAGGGGTCAACAGTTTTAAAACTCCGGAAACGAGCTATGGTTTAGGAGAATGACCCCACCGGAGAGCTGCCTGTGAACTGGCTGAGTCAGTGATTACAAAATGATGTCTCGGAATTGAGGACTGAGTCGAAAAAAATCTTTTAAAATCGCAGAAGGTTTCGTGGTGAGAACAAATACAATCCCTGTAAGACCATTACAGCGATCGACTCCTTTGCCTGTAAAGGCACGCCCGATTCCAGCCGCTCCTTGGCAACTCTCGGTATAAAACTTAAACACTAGTCTGAATGAGAACTGATCTTTTCTAAAGCAAGCTGCACGAGCTCCGACCGGTTTGCACGAACTTACTAGATCCGTGTCCGGTCTGTACCGGGGCCTTAGGACGTCAGATAAGGTCAGCCGATTCATGTGTAGCCACAGTTCCTACAATCAGAGCTTTGTATAAGCTTACGACATCCATACTGCACTATTGCACAGCAAGAATCATTAAAGCACTGAATAATTCCAGCATTGACACAATGAAAGCAACCAAATACCCCCTACATCATAAGACGTTTCTGTTTTTCTCCATGTCATATATCCATACAGGAGCAGCATTTCCCCCTTTAAATCCACCTTCGACATTGCCGGTCCTCCAAACCCCGCCTCTTTCAATCCGAAGGAAGCTATGGCGGCTTTCACGACTCTGAAATCGCGCTTCTAACCCGATGCCTTCTTTCACGTCGCCGCGACCATGTCGGGCTTGCGGGCGGAGAGACCGGCGCCGTAACCCAGGAAGAGGAAAGAGTCAAGTCGGAGTGCATTCTAAAAATTTCCTCCGCGACCTGTAACAGCGGTCGACCATGAACCGTTTTCTCAGGTGTGAAGGGCGATTCATCAGTACCCGCGCAATCTACATGCTCATGGTTATTGAAGGCTGCGTACCAGAGGTAGCGCAGCGTAACAGAAAGCGAGCACCTGAGATTCCCTGATGGGACTGTTCTGCTTCTCTATTTCTCGATAAAACGCTCCATTCGCGTTGCAGGGCGAATCCGCCGCTGAGCGGTACGGTGACCTGGCTCGGCCGCTGAGCGGTACGGTGGCTTGGCTCGGCCGCTGAGCAGTACGGTGACCTGGCTCCGCCGCTGAGCGGTACGGTGACCTGGCTCGGCCGCTGAGTGATTCTGGCAGGGGTGGGGACAGTACGCCGGCTGTCTGACTGGCCGACAGGATTGAAACCCGAAATTAAAAATCCGCGGTTAGCGTTTTTTGTCGGTTTTATGCGCTTCTTTTGAGGGCAGTGCATCTGCGAAATTTGTAGTCACACTTGCTTCCAGTCTATTTTCATTGAACATGAATGTACATTGATGCTTGAAGTGAGCTGAGTAGTAACATTGCTCTCCAGCCTTTCCATCAGCTGGGGGAGCCCATATCCTTACTCAGCGCACCCAGCTGGGGAGATGCGAAATTCGCACCTCCCTCCTGGTTTTTCATGAATAACGCAGACAAAAGGCACAACGATAAAACTGAGTTGTCTATCCCTCATCGGTTTCACGTCTTACCCAATTTCTTAGTTCAAGTCATGACAGATCAGGGAGGTATTCGATGTCATCAACCCGACGGCAAAACCGAAAATTACGAGTTTGAAGCGGCACCGAAGGAACACCTGCGAACCAATCAGTTCCCAACTTTCCTGATGTGATGAGGTCATTAGGGTCTACGAATCTGCTATTTCAGAATTTTCATGTTGTTGACCTAAAGTGGGGTCATTGTTTTGGTCAGCCTTTAATAGCGCTATGGGGAAAAATAAAGTCGTTTTCAGTAAAAACGGGATAGATCAAGTTTAAGTACTCATACTATGTATTCGTAGCAGGTTTTTACCGTTACGTAGAGAATAAATTATTTACTTTTGGGCAGGTTGACCAGCGTAAAAAGCCAGGATGGGTTTTACCTATTAAAACACGCACAAAAATCCGGGTAGTGTCAACTCTTGGTCGAACCGGTCGCTGGGTCGTGTCATCCGCGGGACCCAGCGAACCTGCCAATACCTGTGTCGGACTTTGTATTGAAGTGAGAACGCAAATACAGGGATATACAGATCGGACTCCGTCTTAGGCGACTTGCAAATGCAATCCTAGCAGCCACCGTCCTACCAAAAACATCGGCTCACCTGCCTCTGCCCGTCCTGTTTCACGCAACACAGTCCAAACACTGGTGTAGCACAGGACGATACGCTCCTGCGCACCTGGCTTCCAGCACAAAAAAGGGGAAAATCTTAGGCAGAGGGGCTGAAAAAATCACTGCAAATATGGGCGACGAGTCAGCATGATCCAAAAGAAAGGCTAGTGAAATATAATACCCATTCTTGGGGTTTTGTACGACCTCCCGTTGCCCGAGATAGGAACCAAAACAGCGTCTTGGGGTTTTCAAACATGAATTGCAAGCCAATGTTGTATAGGAACCTGAACCATGATACGGCTTCTTTAATGTTTCTTGCTAATCTACATCTGTTTCGCCCCAATTCTACAAACGCCACCGGACGCCATGATCGATGTGTATATATATTTTCGAAAAGACAGCCACAGTGGATTGCGCCCGAATACACCGGTCTGGATACTCGGCTGTTTGGGGCGGAGGGCCGCCGCTCTCTCACTCACTCCGCAGTCGCTCTCCGGCTCCGCTGTCACATATCTGCCACTAATATTGCGCTGGCTACTTTTGCTTGGCCGCCAGCTTCAGCCGAAGCGACTCCGGCATAGAGGGCGGCGGCGGCCGCGGCACGCGCAGCGCCACCTTCACACCGTCGTAGATGAACCACTGCAGCGCCGTCAGGGTACCGATCATGATGATACGCGCCGTCAGACCCTTCCACATGCCGGCGAAGCCCAGGCTCTTGGCCACGTCCATGGCGCTGCTGCCCTTGGCCATGTTGAGCTTGCTGACGATGGTGTCGGCGGGGTGGGAGACGATGGCGCAGAACACGCCGGCGATGTAGCCAGCGGCGAACGTCACCACCAGCTGCTCAGACTTGCTGCACTCGGAGCGCGGCTTCGGCACCACGTACCTGGGTGGGAGCGGGGGCGGCTCAGTGGCGGCACGTTCCAAACACGCGGCGGCCCGGCACTGGGTGGTACTGGGAGTGCGGTTCTCGGCACTAAGCGCCACAACACAACTAGCACACGGGTATCCAGAAAATCAGCGGTCAGTTAGAAATCTACTGGACGGGCCTCAGATAAACACATCGCCCCGCTGAAACCACTCACTTCTTAATCGAAGAACCTATAGCTGTGCTCAAATCTAACCATATCTGTAGGCAAAAAGTCATTGAAGAAGAATGTGTGAGGGGTCTACAACCGTCTCGACGTGAAACTTCCTGTCGTAAACCTACAAAGATCTGTCACGGTCCACTTACTGGTAGAGTGCCTCCACAGTGCGCTCGAAGCAGGCGAATTTCATCATGGTGTAGGGGATTTGGCGGGCCCAGAGTCGGGGTGACGCCCTTGTAGAAGCCCCACCAGCCCTCCTGCTGCATGATGATGGGGAACCCGGCGCGGAGAGTGGCCGGGAAGTTGGGCATGGTCTGGATCCGGACCTGAGGGCGGGTCACAGTCAGAGCGCGGTATGGCGCTACACGGCGCACCGGTCCACGCTGAACAGACGGGGGCCGGTGCATCTTCAAACTTCCGCTGGCAGGGCCACTGCACACGGCAGCAGTGCCAGATTCGGACTGTCTTAGTTTGCTCATGCCGCCGAACAAGTCCATAAACTCCTTTTTCTCAAGACGGAGATATTTTCGGCTGAAGACTGTGCAGGCCCTTGTCTCCTCGCACCGTAGCGAGGCCCCTGCTACACCTTATACCGGGATTTGCCTCAGAACATGCAGTACTGAAGCATCCCCTAAAACAGGAATTGAGTAGACCATACAAAACACTCTCAATATCAGTTCAGTTTCCATAAGGGGGCCACATTTCCCTTTAAGGACATTCACATCCAAAAATTTTCAGTCAGTTCACGCTCCTGGCTCCAAGATCGTCCTTACATTAGGTGGCATTGCCTTGGAACGAAGAGAGGTGTGGGATGCGGTAGCATGGGAAAGAGATTGACATTCGGTTTCTACGCCGCTGACCCGGGTTCAAGTCCTCAGACGGGTTTTCTGCACAAGTCTTTCCGATCCCCTGATACCCTCCCAACAGGGTGGGAGTTGGCAACACTATGACCTCAGCAGTAGGTGTGCCAAAAAGCCCCAGATTTGCCTTGCTCTGGGAAGGGCTGTACGGTTGTGTGTTAGGTGAAGTATCGAAAAGTTGCGCTCAAAGGGCGAAAAAACGGAATTGCACTTCACGTCTTTGGTCCCAAATTGACAGTAGAATATTGTATTTTTATTTGCAACTCCCCTGCATCTATTTAAGCCATGCAAACTAAGAAGTACACATCCACCCAAAATATGGCAAAGTATGGTATCAGCGTCTCATTCCATTCCAATACCAGGGCTAAATCTAGTGGGAGAAGGGATCCTCAACGAGTTAACACTAGAACGGTAGTACAAACCCTGGACAAACCTTCTGGAAAACCCAAAACCCTGGGGTTCTGATCCCTTCAACCTCGGGATCTCCACCCCTGAACAATAAATGCGGGGAGGAAAATATTCTGAACTACCGCTTTTAATACATTTTCACTTGGTTAATGGTGGGAAACTTATAAGGCGCGTGCTTTTGAAAAAGACAGGATTTAAACCATTACAGGAGTTGCCCGTTCGGATGAAAAGATTCAGGATTTCTCAAAGGAAGTTCGAACATAGTTTTACTGATGTACCGATTCTAAAAGGCAAACTTTCAGTGCTGGATTATGTGGAGATCATGTGTACTGTGTAGATTATGTCAATGTGGATTATGACCGCTGGATTATGTGTACTTCTCAGGGGACTAGCTTACAGGAATATTACGTATGTCCAAATTGCTCTTGCAAAGAACACTACACGTCTCTCGGCACTCAAACCCCATGCTTTCGAAAGCAGAGCCACTGAGGCGCGGCACTGCGGCCGCCCGGCCCACCTTCACGGCCTCCATGGGCGCCAGCGCGATGTCGGCGAAGAACTCAGCCGAGGCCGAGGCGGCCAGGTACAGCCCCGTCCGGTACAGGTACGCCTTCTCTTCGCCCAGGAGGTTCGAGTACAAGTTCTTGAAGACCTCGTAGAAGCCGAACTTGCAGAGGCCCTGCATGGAGTAGCCGATGGCGGTGGGCGCCCAGCCGCGCCCCAGGCCGCGGATTCCCTCCTCCCGGACCGTCACCTGCCACACCACAGCCGCCGGCGTTAGCTCAGCCGCCGCACGCCTTCAGGACAGCATCAGGCTCGGCCAAGAAACAAGCCTGCAGAACAGCATGAATGCAATATCAATTTCGCCAGCTAGAGTTTCAGACTTTCGAACCTGTATTTACTCTACTTAAAAGTTGAAGCTGCTCTACACCACAAGCTGTGCCCACCTTGAAGCCGTTGAGGATGCCCTTGTATTTTTCGGCATTGGTCTGGATGCGGCACTTGACCAGGTCGAGCGGCACGATGGCGGTGTGAGTAAGGCCGCAGGAGAGGATGCCACCGAAGCCGGCGATCGCGAAGAACTTGGGCGAGCCATACTCGCAACTGTACTCGGGCTCGGCTGAAAATGGCGCGCTCCTGTTACACGCGGCCACGAGCCAGGCGCCAGAATATGGCCGGGATGTGTAGGAGAACAAGGCTTGGTCGTCATTTACATGTTCATTAAAAGTCTACGATAAATACCTTAGCCGGCAGCTTCGGCTTGTGCCGCTCCCAAAGAGCCGTTACAATTGGGATTAGCGTTGCGATGTAACCCTGCCTCCGCAAAGTAAATTAGAGACATTTAAAGCAGGCGCGCGAGCTAAGATGCCTGCCTCTCCTCGGCAGCGAAATGACGAGTTTAAAGCAGGGGTGGTCGCGAAGCTAGGCCTGGGCCTGGCATTGCCGCGGCGCAGGAGAAGCCGTTGACAATGTACGGTAGCCAGACAGTTTGACAAGCAGGCGAGTCAGGTCAGCAATATTACAGTGGGAACAAATCGATCTGGGGGCGGGAGAGCCCATTCCCATTTGTTTGATCGCAACTCTGCTCGCTCTCACGCGCAACCCATGTTCTGCTAGCTGGGCACGCTTCTGCACACCGCACCACCGTTCCCACGGTCTGAACACGCCTTTGCACAACGCTATTTACTCCCATTTTCACTGGTCTGACCACAACTTTACGTACTGCACCCCATTCTCCATGGTCTGAACACCACTACCCCTGACACGGTACCCCATTCTCATGGTCTGAGCACACCTTTTGCTCGCTGCACCCCCATTTCCCATAGCCTGACTACGCCTGTGCGGCTGCGTGGCCCCGGCTACAGTTCTCTGGCTACCGTGATATTTTAGCGTGTGCTTTTGTTGGACGTGGGTAGTCCTTTTAAAGCACTTATTCGGACATAATTTTCGTTTTATGCAGTTAGTTATTAGCCTACTTATGGTGACCGGATTTGACTGCAAAGCTCACGCGCACCCATACTGACTATACAGACTTGATGATGACTTGCATTTTTTCCGACTCAACACTGACTCACAGCTTAGCTGTTGAATCCGATTCTGACTGGACTCAACGTGTGGAATCAGTGAGTCAATGCTGACGCAGTCAAAATCCAAAAGCGAGTCAACTCAAGTCCAGCACAAATAAACATTGAGCCAGAATCGACTCCGACTCAGAATAACGATTAAGTATGCGTTCACTAAATACCCATTTCCTCCAACAAAATGCACATTAGTATACATTTAAGAATGCAGGATAAGAGAATGCATGCCTTTTGCCTTATTTTATAAGTTTTGCACAGGAATTATGATCAATAAAACGAGCAACAGCATTATCATTTCCTGATAAATTTAGTAGCAATACCTTTTTATTAAGCCAAAATCAACGTTTGAGCTTTGAAAAGTTAGTAGCCCAATATCAATTAATAGGCATTACCATAAAAGGAGCTGATGACTTATCACATATTATAAACAAAGTAAGAATGGTTTAGGCTAAAAATAGCGTGACCTACAGTACAGCATAAACCTTGTAATACCCTCAAGCTACGAAGACAATGTCGCACGCGCGGAGCGCTGAGTTAACGCTAAGTTCTTTTTGTTCCAAAGTGATTTGTGGTTTATTGGGTGGTTGCAAGGGAGGATAGGCTTATTTGGTTGTTTATTTTTGCTGAAGAGTAAAAAAATTGCAAATGCGTAAACGTCCCGGCAAGACGTGTTTCTCTGCACGCTCACTGCACCGTGTGAAAACTATAACGTGTTATTCAGCTATAAAAATAACGCGTTATTCCGCTGATGGGATAATACATCATCTGGAAAAATATCCATACAACTAATGCTCCCAAGTGTGGAGACTCTGAAAACGAGAGAAGAGGGATCCCGCTTTTCCGCCAAATTCTTTCCCATATTCATGGGCGCCGAAAGCGGGGGAGGGGACGGGAGGCACGCGTCCCCCTGTTGGCCAACCAAGGGGAGACGTCCCCCAAAAAAATGCTTTGGTCCATCGTCATAAATACTGTCAGGTACCGAATATGCTCAAAATTCGCCTTCCCCGATCACCACCAGGCCGGGTCCGTCCCCCCCCTGTAAAATTATGTAGCAGCGCCCCAGCCCACAGTGGACAGAAAGCGGACAATCTTCACACGAAAGAGCGGAGCTGGCCGCCCCGGTCTCATAACAGCAACGCCTACGCCCGTTACCGTTACTCAGCGCCAGAGAGCTGGTATGTAAACGGAGGCTCGGACGCGCAGCACCAAGCCGCTGTACCGTGCAGCCTAAATGATAGAACGACGTATGGCCTTGTGAAATATAAGCTTTACGGAAAAAAGCAACGCTGTACCGTGCTTCAGCCACGTTTGGCTCCGCCCACTTCCGTCGCTGCTGCGCTCACCTCAGCAGCTGAGGGATTTGCTGAACGCGGGGGAATCGTTAAAAATCGGAATATAACTAAAGGTACTCACAATTCATCCATAGACGCCAGACAATTCATTGTTAACACCAGACAGCCCACTCCAGAGCCGGTGTTTTCCCGTTTCGTAAGCACTTTTATTGAAAGGGATTTCGCTCATAGGCAAGTCATTTATATAACCGAGAACCTAGAAAGTATGCAGAGCGCCAGAAAGCTGTTGTTGACCGCCTTAGCTGAACGGCGGTGCGATTCGACCTCGATATTTTAACACTAGCCCTATGGCAATGTCCCAAAACTGGTTTTGCGCTAGGGTGCTGAGTGTAAAATTCATGTTAGAAAATACCGTCGAAGAGTGGAAAATTCACAGTATGTATGACATAGTGAGGGTCGATTGAAACCCTAATAACACTGTAGAATTATTAGAAATACCTTTCTCATCAGAATTTCCTTGTTACCATATTTTTAAGAGCTCATATACACCAGGATTGTGTAAATGTGCTAAAAGGCTCCACTTAAGGTGTGAGTGAAAAATTCAGAGAAAATAAAACAGAAGTGAGTGGAAAACTCAGCTTGCCGGGGTGTCGCATTCCACCCAGCACCCTGGGATTTGGGACACTGCCCTATGACGTTGATTGGAAATAATTGAGTTGAAAAGCCCATAGTGCCTCTACCCTTAAAGGGAATGTGGCACCTTGATCGAATCCAGAAGCTTAGTGTAACTAGGGGCATTTTTAGCCGAAAATCCTGAAAATGTCCATGAAAACGTTCTGGATTCGACCTTTTAAAAAATGTACAATGAGCTCAATATTTTCATTTTCAAAATGTCCTCTAGGGTGAAAAACAAACCTCTGCTTGTGGATGACGTCATGATCTGGCAACTTCTACCATATTCAATACGCTTCAAGGGCTTCCATTGGCTGCTTACTCACCGTGACATCAGCGATGTCGTCACACCAACAGCTGACAGCTGTGGCCTCCTGTCTGGGGTAGATTTCAGGTAGATTTTTTTGCTTTTCTCCGCGGAAATTTTGAGTTTCAAGGCAAATGATATATTGAGTACCAGGTTTTCCGGCATGCTTTCCAACTTGGCTATCTCAGTTAAAATCACGTTATAAATGCGCCACCTTCCCTTTAAGTCCGGACCCTCCGCAGCCAATGGCGGCGGCAGCATCAGTTAGGCTGCCACGCTGCGGGGTGATGGCGCGGACACGCTAATACTGCCCAGCATCGGAAGCCAAAGAAGGGGGAAGCTACTGTTCGGCATTTGACCACGGATTCCCCGGGCGGTGGCACAAACTGAGCAGAGATGACGAAGTCTCACTAATAATTTGGTTAATTCATGCCCATTTCACGACCAAGACGATGAGAGCTCTCTCTCTCACTCTCGGTCACTCCTGTCACTCCTGTCACCCCGTCTCTCTCCCTCCCCCTCTCTGTTCTCTCTTCCTCTCTTCCTCTCTTTCTCTCTTTCTCTCTCTCTCTTTCTCTTTCTCTCTCTCTCTCTCTCTCTCTCTCTCTCTCTCTCTCTCTCTCTCTCTCTCTCTCTCTCTCTCTCTCTCTCTCTCTCCCTCTCTCTCTCAGTCCACAACAGTCACGCACATCCGTGACGACGGCGGCCTGGCATCGGCTCTGCGATTGGGCTCGGCGGGGGTTGGGAGGGGTGGGAGGGGGGAGGCACCCCTTCGGAGCGTCAGCTCTACATCACGACCGGAGCCCGGTGCGGGCGGGTTCACCTGTGCTGTAGGCCGCCACGTCGCGGCCGGTGATCAGTGGTCTGGCAGGCTGGGCCGCTTCACACCTGGCCTCCGGGAACGGGCTGCTGCGCGCAGTCTCCAGCAGGGAGCGGAACATGGCGCCGCTGAAACATCCAGCACGCCAGTTTGACTGCGGGCGTCCACGGACCTAACACACTCCCGCTGCTAACCTGAGCCATGCCTGAGGACACCGGAACAGAACCTACAGGCATGCTCCCATCGCCCGCCGCAGATGCAGGATGAACACAACATGCCGCGACAAAACATAGCCGACAGCGTTACTTCTTTTGATGAAGACACCATATGAAGAATATCACAAAAAGGACAGGCAGGCCATTAAATCTGCCTCATCCGGTGTTAAAACACATGATCGGTATTGGCCCTCATCTCTCGGAGACCTTTGAAATGGGTTCGGTGCCCACGTCTACAAATATAGCGAACAATTAGCAATGCCTAACACAATTCAGCACCATCAATTTCAGAATCATAACCTAAAAGAGTTACAGAACGCTTAAAAGGAGAAAATTTTGCGTAATTGGACGCATTCGTCTTCTCCGAAGCACTTGTTCTTAAAAAAGAGCCGACAGAGCCCCTCCAGAGGAAAATGAGGACAGGGAATCAATCAGCCAACCGGTCATCAGACTGCGTCGTCTTGAAAAGGGTCTCCTATGGGTAAAATAGGTCATCGCAACGATTTCAGGCACAGCCCAAATTTGACTAGTTACGTCACGAAAATAATTGAGAATCGCAATCATTCCACGCATTCCTATAAAGCCAAGTGAAAAATTGCCGCATGCATTTTGCAGGATTCCCGAGCTTATTCCTCTTGAGCAAATTTGCACTTCGGAATACAATCGGCCAGACATTTTTCTTTTACAAAACCCAGAGCACACCCTGGGATACCAGAAAGCTGCGAATTCCCGTCACATTGCAGTCAGGAATGCGATAAATTGCACGCCAACAACAACGAAATACACGCTCTGCATTAACTTCCTTCCAGAGTTCAACAAATATGCCGGTAAATATACAACAGATGATAGTGAAATTCAGTTTCCTCGGATCCATTCAGAACAATTGAACATTTTTTATCGCAATAACTTAGGGCTTGCCAGAGCACCAAGGAACGATATTTTTGTAAAACATACAGCTAAGATTTTAAAGCTGATAGATTTCGCAGTGCTGGGCCGAAGAGCGCGATTATAAGTTGAAAAGACGTTCAATTGCATGCCTCCTCGATTCCTGGATGCAAAATGGAGCAAATACACCAAAATGGTAAGTGCATTTGCTCCATTCTGCATCCAGGTTCGAGGAGGAAGGCTATTAGACGTCTTATGAAACTGGTTACATTCCTATAGAGATATAAGCGCAAACCTGCAAGACATATGCAATCCAGAAGCGTATGTTAGCTACGCACGATTAACATCCATAGCAATCTAGCGAGGTAGCTTCGCACTCTCTCTCTCTCTCTCTCTCTCTCTCTCTCTCTCTCTCTTTCAAGGACTCAAACATACATATTCAAAATTTGCACTCCTTTCACTCACGCAGGAAGCCTCCTCACGTTCAACTTGTCAGTTGTTAAAAGTTTATGAATTATTTGTTAGTATGAAGAGGAGGGCGAAGAACAAAACTCAGAAAAAGTAATATCATCAAACTACTCCCATAAAAAACACTTATCAAAAGTCCATACATATGCTGAGACATACAAGTGAAACAACAAAGGCAATGTGCAAGCAACTGCACTGTGGTGAATTTCTACACACAAATTATCAGGGCCCATTTTTCAGTTTCGAGCCGCATGCAAATGGGTTTCTACAAAACAGACGGAGTTTGCCTATTCTAAATGCCAGCATTTTTTCCGCAGCTGGCCTGCAAAAGCAGAAAGAACAGAAAGCCAGCTGCCAGGAGAAATCGTGGCAGCGTATTCACCAGTCCTGCGTTGTTAGCTACAGGAAAATGGAAGCCACTGTCCCTACTCACCAAATGGTCTTCCGTGGGCAGTGCACAAAATTTGTAAATTATTCATCGTCTCTCAAACTGCAGAACAACAAGACATTTCTTAAAACCAAAATTAAAAACATTAAACTCGGTGTAAGTCTATCCGGGGTCATTTAATACCCACCTTCGGACAAGAGCTATATGCTTAATCATTTCAAAATGCGAGATTTGAAGCATGAAAGGACAAGGACAATGACAATAGATAAAATATAACTCGATTTACACGAAAAATTGGTCAATGTTGGGGCAATTATTACAGGAACTATAATACGCGAAACATACCATCAATAACTATAATAGGTAGGACTGAAGGGTGAGCAGATGCAAACCAGCACTGACGGGAATTATTCATTTTGAAATAAGGCTTTGATATATAGAAATACAATTTTCATTTGCAGAAATAAAATTTTTTATATCCATCCGAAGCTTGAAGGCCACCTTCCACATTTTCTGATTTGTATTTGATCATAACAACAGAAAGAATGCCTGTGTGCGAAGTGACGCTCTGCATCATCTCAGGTGGAACATGTGGATTTCCCTCAAAGAATGCGCTTGGACTGTCCGATGACCTTGGCTTGTTAATGTGCACACAGACTTTCCGCAGCCATCACGGTAAAGTCACAGACGAGTCATGGGGAACGACCGTGTACTGTACCATACCATACCGCCATGTGCTCCACCAGAGAACAACTCAGTTTCCCGACGGTCCCGTATAGTTTACAGGATCTCCCGTCCGGTTATTTGCACCCCTATCCATTGCAACCTCGGTTGGCGAGTTTAGGGGAGGGATAGCATGTGTTCTGTGACTTCAACCAAAGTGGAAATTCACCTGGGTCATCCCCCACCTGCCATCACCAATCTGACGTTCCCACCAGTAAACACTCTGTGACGACGCCCCTGCTCTGGATGCAGACAAGCCTTGCATTTGTGGGCGCCCCCTCAGGTTTTCAGAAAGCTTAAACCGGCGGCGAGCATCCCCACCGTACTTGGCACACCTGTTCCCTGGCATTTTTTGTGACCTTCAGTGTCCTAAAATTCCAGAATTTCAATAAGCAGAAACCGTACATTTATTTTAAGACTTACCGGCAGGTGATTTTTGCCCCACCTGAAGCACAAATCTAAGGGAAAGGCACAAAGATAACGCTCATTTGTTTCGAGAATACCAATTATAAAACACCCCCACCTCGTTATTGTTTGTTCCTCCAAAAAACCTTCCAGCACTGCCACTTACAAAATGGTGCAGTCCGAAAAATGAACTGCGGCTGCAGCGTCTCAGTCCGGCAAACAAATGACCACAAGGGAAAATAAATCACACCAGAAATAATGTGAATGACCTTTCCCTCCAGATCTCACACTACAACTTAAGAATCAAGACACACTACAAACCTGACTTATCAGATAGAAACCCATTACAAAAGTGGGGGCACTCTCTTTCAAGGGGTCCAGGCAAGAACAATTTTACCGCATAGCACGCACAGCGGGGCTGGAGCATGACCTCATCTTCTTGAAGCTGGACAAGCATGATGTCACATCAGGGGAGGACCAGGTCAGTGGGTAGGGTAGGGGGACTTTTTACTTTTTCTCCGCGAACAGTAAGTTCTGTGACAAATGAAATGAGGATCCAGTGGTTTTCGGATGATAACTGGAGTTTTAGGGCACTGCAGCTGCAGAGGCTATCTGTGAAGGATCCAGTAGTTTCTCTGTGAAGGATCCAGTAGCTTCTCTGCATATTCTATCACATGACTATCTCAGTTCTTATCCCGTTATGAAGGTGCCACATTCTCTTTAAGCAGCATGTTTTATTTTGGTGAGTTAAAGCAAGCACAGTGCATTGCTTTCTGAACCATGAGTATTCTGTGGCCATTATTTTAGCTAACGGGGCATAAAGGATTAACAAAACTGATTAAATAAGCAAGAAAGGGTACAAGTATTGCAAATTGATCACCTTTTCCAGCAGATTCTGTTTTTGCTCATTAGAGCCCTAGAAAATAAGGTAATACCAAAGCATCACAACATAGAAGAGCTGCCAAATGTATTTCCATCTTTTGGAGGGTATTTCCATTTTAGAAGGAGTGTTTCCTATTACAGATCATTTTTCCCATTATTGGGAACAAAGCTGTTACTGGGAACTCTTACCACAGCTTACCCGCTGATGTGACTTGCATTCTGTAATGCCATGGTATTGCTGCATGTTCTAGGGCTTTGAAGTATTGAAAACAGCATCTGCTGCAAAAAATAGTCAATTTAAAATAATTGCACTTTTCTTCAATTATTCAAGAGGCTTCATTTATGGTTTATACTCATTCAGGTGAAATCATGGCCATAGAATACTAACAGTTCAAACATTGTGCACCATTCTTCCTTAATTCACTGGTAGAATACTGCTTAAAGGTAAAACAGTGTACTAATTAAGGTTGATTTGATGCCTAGGGATGTACAAGAGCATAAGAACTACCTAATTGAAACTTTTGAGCATTATTTCAGCTAATAACCCACAGAGCCAAAATGTTTTCTCACGCATTGGCCCCCCTGGTCATGTTCCTTGCAGCACTTGCTTTGAAAACAATTATATTTTAAGAATATTTTTGAAATTAAAATATATTTCCTACAACTATTTTGCATGCTTTTTTCCAGAAAAACGATCTCCAAGAATCAAATTCAAACTATGACAGGTGGTTTGAATACAATTTGTTCCATCAGTACTTTCTGGTGGAATGAGATCATGTTTGAATATCTTTGCCAGTTTTAAGCTTGATACTTTAATTCAAAGTGTTTGATCATATTAGAGTTTTAAGGGGACTTCAGCTGCAGAGGCTATATGTGCCCATTAATGCAAAGTAGAAATCCCTTGGAATTTCATATAGTGTGCAACAACCATGCAGGAGGCTCCCCATTACATTTGCTGGCAGCCTGACAAACTTTCTGAAAGAAAAGTGCCAACTTTTTTCCAATTTTAGGTAACACACATTTCCAATTATGGGTCGTGGGTCCCATTATTTGGAACAAAACTATTAATGGGAGCCAAAATCCTGATACCTGAAATTGTACTCAGAAAAGATTATCTATTTTTTCAGCCATACCAGCAGATATTCTGGCCTATTTGGAAATCGAATGGAAAAATAGACCGGTCTGGAAACGATTAGCCCTAGTGAAATGACGGACACGCGCCGACAATGGTACCTACCTATCACACCAGTTTGTCACTGCATCCACAATATATACAGGTATGAGGCAGGTTTGAAATGAGAACAAGAACACAAAACTTTTCCGAAAAGAGAATGGAACATACCTTTCTGGATGGATGTTCTATAAAATACGAATAAATAACTCCCAGGAACCGGCCGCGACAGCCCAAGCGCCGAAAAAGACCACGGATTGGCAAACATTTTCATATACCAGATTCCAAAAATGATACTAATGCTGCACCCCTCTTTTTAATATTGGATAACCAAATAATTGAAATATTGTTTTAATCACTAATTATCATAATAAATCAAATAATTATAAATAAATTATATTAATGCTTTATCATATTATGATATCTTACTTCTATACCCTGGTAGAACTTAGTAGGACAATTTTTCTTCCTAAATTCTACCAGCTGCATCACGCGGGTAAAGACTGTCTGGAAGGGGCGCACGAAGGTAACAAGACAAGGGCGTAGAAGTACTACCTGGCCTCAGTGGCGTAGCCAAGGGGGGTCCTTGGGGTCCGCGGACCCCCCCTTGGCCTGACCTTATGCACTGGAAAACACGAGCATTGGTCTCAGGGGCCCCCTAAGCTTGGCCTCAGGGGCCCTCCGAGCTCGATCTCAGGCCCCCCGAGGTTGATCTCAAGGGACCTCCAAGCTTGGTCTCAGGGGGCCCCCAAGCTTGGTCTTACGGGCCCCCTGATCTTGGTCTCAGGGGCCCCCCGAGCTCGGTCTCAGGGCCCCCGAGCTTGGTCTCAGGGAGCGCCCATGCTTGGTCTCCGGGGCCCCCGAGCTTGGTCTCAGGGGGCCCCCGAGCTTGGTCTCACGGGCCTTCCGAGCTTGGTCTCAGGGGCCCCTGATCATCGGTATTGAGGACTCCAGAGTATCGAACATTGATTTCGGGAGGGCCCTGAGCTTGGTCTCAGGGGGCCCTGAGCTTTGTCTCAGGGGCCCCCCGAGCTTGCTCTCATGGGACCTCCGAACTTGGTCTCAGGGGCCCCTGATCATCGGTATCGGGACTCTAGGTAACCAGACATTGATCTCGGGGGCCCCCTGAGCTCGGTCTCAGGGACCCCCGATCTTGGTCTCAGGGTCCCCCTAGCTTGGTCTCACGGGCCTCCTGAGCTTGGTCTCAGGGGGCCCCGAGCTCGGTCTCAGGGGGTCCCGAGCTTGGTCTCAGGGCCCCTGAGCTTGGTCTCAAGAGACCTCCGAACTTGGTCTCAGGGGCTTTCCGAGCCTGGTCTCAGGGGCCCTCGATCATCGGTATCGAGGGCTCCAGAGTACCAAACATGGATCTCAGGGGCCCCCTGAGCTCGGTCTCAGGGGCCCCTGAGCTTAATCTCACGGAATTTTTGATCTTGGTCTCAGAGGCCTCCGAGCTTGGTCTTAGGGGTCCCCCGGGCTCAGTCTCAGGGGGCCCCTGAGCTCGCTGTCAGGGCCCCCAGGTTGGTCTCAGGGGACCCCCGAACTTGGTCTCAGGGAACCCTGATCATCGGTATCGAGACTCTAGGGAACCAGATATTGTTCTCGGGGGGCCCACTGAGCTCGGTTTCAGGGGCCCCCGAGTTTTAGTCTCACGGGCCTTTCGATCTTGGTTTCAGGGTCCCCCTAGCTTGGTCTCAGGGACCCTGAGCTTAGTCTCAGGGTACTTTCTATCTTGGTCTCAGGGGGCCCTCCGAGTTTGGTCTCAGAGGACCTCAGAGCTCAGTCTCAGGGGCCCCTGAGCTTTGTCTGAGGGGACCCCCGAACTTGGTCTCAGGGGGCCCCTGATCATCGGTGTCGAACTCTAGGGAACCAGACATTGTTCTGGGGGGGGCACTGAGCTCGGTCTCAGGGGCCCCCGAGCTTGGTCTCAGGGACCCCGAGCTTTAGTCTCACGAGCCTTTTGATCTTGGTCTCAGGGACCCCGAGCTGAGTCTCAGGGGCCTTTCTATCTTGGTGTCAGGGGGCCCTCCGAGTTTTGTCTCAGGGGGCCTCAGAGCTCGGTTTCAGGGCCCCCGAGCTTGGTCTCAGGGGACCCCGAACTTGGTCTCAGGGGGCCTCTGATCATCGGTATCGAGACTCTAGGGAACCGGACATTGATCTCGGGGCCCCTGAGCTCGGTCTCAGGGGCCCCCGAGCTTGGTCTCAGGGACCCCCGAGCTTTAGTCTCACGGGCCTTTCGATCTTGGTATCAGGGTCCCCCTAGCTTGGTCTCAGGGACCCCGAGCTTAGTCTCAGGGGCCTTTTTATCTTGGTCTCAGGGGGCCCTCCGAGTTTTGTCTCAGGGGGCCTCAGAGCTCGGTCTCAGGGGCCCCCGAGCTTGGTCTCAGGGGACCCCCAAACTTGGTCTCAGGGGCTCCCGAGCTTGGTCTCACGGACCTTTCGATCTTGGTCTCAGGCGGCCCCCTAGCTTGGTCTCAGGGACCCCCGAGCTTAGTCTCAGGGGCCTTTCTATCTTAGTCTCAGGGGACCCTCCGAGTTTGGTCTCAGGGGCCCTGAGCTTGGTTTCAGGGGGCCCCCGATCATCGGTATTTAAGGCTCCAGAGTACCGAACATTGATCTCAGGGGCCCCTGAGCTCAGTCTCAAGGGCCCCCGAGTTTGGTCTCAGGCCCCCCCGAGCTTTAGTCTCATGGGCCTTTCGATCTTGGTCTCAGGGGCCCTGAGCTTGGTGTCACGAGGCCCTCCGAGTTTGGTACCAGGGGGCCCCCGAGCCTGGTCTCAGGCCCCCGAGCTTGGTCTCAGGGGGCTCCTTGAGCTTGGTCTCAGGTCCCCCAAGCTTGGTTTTAGGGGCCCTGAGCTTGGTCTCACGGGTCTTTCGATCTTGGTCTTAGGGGGCCCCAGAGCTGGTCTCAGGGATCCCCCGAGCATTGGTATCGATGGCTCCGGAGCAGCGAACATTGATCTCGGGAAGTGGGGGGGGGGGGACAATACTGATCTCGGGGTATCCCCCGGCTATCTATATCGAGGGGACTTATGAGCGAGGCCCGAGAATTGGCCCCATGGGACCCAGAGTTTGGTCTCAGGGGCCCAGGCTTGGGCTCAGGGTCCCCGAGCATTGGTATCGAGGGGCTCCAGAGTACCGAGCATTAGTCTCGGGGGCCTTCGAATGTTGATCTGGGCCCCCCAAAACAACGGTGTCGAGTTACTCCTGAGAAAAGTGCAAGCATAGGCCTAAGGATGCCCCCGAACCTGATCTAAGCGGAACCCCGAGCTTGGTCTTAGGAGCCCCGCGCATCAGTATCCAGGGGCTCCGGAGTATTGGTATCGGGGGGAGGGAGCAATGATTTCAGGGGCCTCCAAGCGCTGATCTCGGCGGGCCCCCGAATGTGTGGATGCAGTGGCGTAGCCAAGGGGTTCTAGGAGTCCGAGAACCCCCTTTGGGCCAATCTAAACCACTGCAAAGCATTCTCTGATCACGGGGCCCCCAGAATCAGTCTCAGAAGCCCCTGAAGATTCGTTCTCAGGGCGTCCCGAGTCGGCCTCAGGGCCCCGCCCTGAGGGTCAGTCTCAAGACCCCCAAAAGTAGATTTCAGGGGGTCCCTGAGAGTTAGTCTCAGGGGATCCCGAAAGTCGGTCTCAGGGGCCCCGAGAGTCGGTCTCAGGGGGCCGAGCTCGTCCTAGGGTCCCCAGAGAGTGGTTCTCAGGACCCCGCGACAGACTAGTTCAGGGGGCTCCATGAGAGTCAGTCTCAGAGAACCCCAAGGGTCGGTCAAGGGGACCCTGAGAGTCAGTCTTAGAGGACCCCCGATATTCGGTCCCATACTCTTACGGGCGTCTCTCTCAGGAGTCAATATTTACTTTCAGGTGGCCCCGAGAGTTAATCTAGGGGTCCGAGAGCTTGTCTCATTTGATCCGCAGAGTGCTGATCTCAGGAGGCCCCTGAGGGGTAATCTTGGGAACCCTCGAGATTTAGCCTGAGACTGTGCCCCCCCTAGTTGTTGCATAAGAGGCCCCGAGAGTCAATCTTAGGGAGCACCTAAAAGTTAGTCTCAGAGTGCTCCCGGGAGCTAGTCTCCGGTTCGTCCAAGAGCTAATTTTGGGGCTTTGAGAGTAATTCCCAGAGGTGCTTCCGAATTTTGGTCTCACGGCTCCGAGTTAGCCTTAGACCTCTGAGGGCTAATCTGGGCTTCCGAGAGGCAGTCTCGGGAGTGCCGTGCCAAATACTCAGTTTCAGGGATGCTTCCACGCCTCCCTCCTCGAGTGTTAGTCTCAGGGGGCGACCCAGGGTTAGTCTCAGAGGGCTGTCGGAAGTCATTCCCAGTCCCCCTCCCCACCCCAAAGACAGCCTCAGAGGACCCCAAGAGCTAATCTGGATGGCCACGATAGTCAGTCTCAGCCCCCTCCAGAGTAAATCTGGGGAGGGGGCCCAATAATTAGTCTCAGAGGTGCTGCCGAATAACTAATCTCAGGAGCCCCGAGAGATTCTCAGGGGCCCCCAGTTTTGATCAAGAGGCGCCGTGAATCAGTATCAGAGACTCCCTGAGATCTAATCGGGAGAGGGGCCGGAAATTAACCTTGTGAGTAGCGCCAAGTGTTGGTCTTAGGCAGCCCCAGAGCTAGTCTCAGGTCCCCCAAGAACTGATCTCGGAAACCCGAGTTATTTTCAGGGGACCTTTCAGTTCTAGTGTAAGGAGGGCCGGAGAGCTAATCTCAGAGATCCGACAATTAGTCTCACGAGGTCTTCAGTAGTTAGTCTCAGGGGTCCCCAGAAGCTGCCCTCAAGTGTCCCCAAAAGCTAGTCTCAGCGAGTATTCCTCTCCTTCCTCCCCCTCCCCTCAAAGTTATCCTCAGGGCCCCACGAGAGTAAGTTCCAGGGAATCCCAGTAGGTAGTCTCATGGTACCCCCAAATGCTGGTTTTGTGGGACGTAAGTACGGATTTGCGGGAAAAGTGTTGTTTTCGGGGGTCCCTGATACTGGTTTCGGCGCCGTGTCAAGTGCTAGGCCCCTGGAGATCTCTGCTCGACTCAGGAGTCAGGGGGGAGCGGTGGGTGATGGTCCTGGGTGGCTTAACACTGGCATAGCAGTACAAGCCCTGTACAAAGCCTATCAGAGACCTAAAGTCCAAGGAAGTACTCACCTCCCCAAGCCCCCGGGATCTCCAACCAATGGCTAGGGAGGAGTAAGTGAGCGGTTTCATCAGTAGGACTGTCCATGGAATAGGTTTTATATAGCATCTGGGGCACACTCATATATCCTTTTTATTGAGCGTCCTTTTTCCTTTCCGTTTCTTTTAGATTTTAGAATACAATCCAGAGATATCGCTTGAGATCCTAGGCTCAAAGAAGATTTCGAAAATCATATGCCTCGGAAAAATTTATGTATTCCCATTGCGTACCAAAAAAGACAAATTGAAACATATCGATCAGGCACCATTACTGAAGGAAAGGCAAAAATTAATCTAATTTTAGCATCCATAATAGCAAATCGAACAGGGAATTTGGAACTTCAGCTGGTTTTCAATCTATTAGCTTAGTCCCAATAACTACCGTTCTAAATATTCTGAAATAAACAACTTTCAAATATTGTCGTAGGAAACCAGAAAAACAAGGAAAATGACACACATTGATGAGCATAATCCCAAAAGAAAAATAGGTATGCAAGGTTTAAAATAACAATGACAGAGTAATCCAAGGCGATACTTATCTCAGGGGCCTATTGTTTTGGTAGTTTGCTCATTTACAACATAGCAAGGGTAAGAAAGTAACTGTGGTGAATTCATCAGGATCTTTCCGCGGAATAGACGTTATATGACGTCCGGAATACACCACCATCCACCATATCCCTTGTATTTTTATTCATTTTTTCCATTTCTTTGGAAACTTTCTGATTAAAGAGTTCATTAATTCGACACCCGGAAAAAATTGGTAATCATTTTCCGTAGAAGACCATTTATTCGTACTCAAAACGACTGACCTTCAATGACTTCATAGCTGATTACCAGAGTGAATTGAGGTAAAGTCAGGTTTAACATCATGCACGCAGCAACATTTGATTTCCCGAAATGTGCCACAAAACTGTTATTATAGCCACGCTGTCATATAGGTATGGGCCAGCCTTAATATATGGTGACCTAAACTTACCAACACTTGGTCGGATCGAGAAAAATAGAACTATAAACAAAATAATAACAAACACTTAAAAATGGATATAAAAATTTCCGTCGTGTAAATGTTATAATGCCAAAATATTATACGACATATATAGGAGATGGGCCCCGACTACTAAGGGGGCCCCCGGCCTGGGGGCCCCCGACGGTAGTCGGACCCCCCTTGGCCGAATCCTGGCTACGCCACTGCCTGGCCTTGAGTATTATTTTTCAGTGGGATGACGTCACTTTCAACCTGAATCAGTTACGTTAAGTACCATAGATGGATCAAGCATATCAATATGGTGCATAGGCGGATACAGGATTGACGATTTGGGGCAACTTCCCGGGGGCGCCATCCAGACCAGGAGGGCGCCACTTTTGACCGGAAAATCAGGTGGGCGCCGACATTTCAGGGGTGGTAAGCGACATTTCAGGGGGGCGCCATCGACCTTCCAAGGGAACGCCCTGACCATTTCAGGGGGCGCCGAGGTTTGATCGGGGGAGGGGCACGTGCCCCCTTTTGCCCCCTGGAGCCGCCTATATGGTGTGGGGAACTTTGTGATAGGGCGTCATTTAGACGAAAAAAGGGGATGGCTCCAGGGAGCGCCAGATCTTAGAACAAAGGAGACAGGTCCATGGGCGAGTCCAGAGGGGAAAGGGGCAGGTGCCCCCCCCGATTGACCCTCAGCACCCCCTGAAATGGTCACGGCGCCCCCTGAAACGTCGCTTCCTACCCATCCCCTCCCCAGGGTACGAAAACCGGTGCCCACCAGGCGTGTAACTTTGTATACTTTTAGGGGTGCGCGAGCACCCCTAAAACTTTGAAAGCACCCCTAAACTTCCAAAAACACCCCTAAAACTGTTATGCGATGTTCTAATAGGACATAATGTCAGGATTATGTAGCAATTAAATAATAAGTATCAAAGATTCGGAGCTCTCTTGTAACTATTCATCTAAAGATAATGTCGAGTTTAGAAGATTACTTAAGTGATCTGAAGATTTCATATAACCGCATGAGGTCATATTTAGACGGTGAGCCGCAGGAGTAACTATGGAAATTAGGTAGCTGCCATTTGCGACCAAAGCCGAAAGAGCGCGTTTTCCAAAATGTTAATTGCCGTGTCGCCGTTGTCTCAGAATCAGTACCATCGAGTGCACTCGTCGCTTCCTTGATCATGTCTTCCATACAGAAAAAAAATGCTGGACTTCTTTTCCAAAATGCCATAGTGCATGCTGCAATTTATTTCTGAACTTATTTAGGCTGCATGTAGATCAGACCTGTCCATAGCTGATAATACGCACCAAAAGAGGGTCAAAACGCAACATGTGGTAGCTGTGATCTATTGGAACTTGTTTAGAAAGGGAGGGAAATCAGAGCCAGTATCTGGGAAACGTAGCTTGTGCTTAACCCTCGCCCGTCCGAGAGGAGCATCGATGGTCTCCATAAGGCTTTGTAAGGATAGCGGATAAACGGCGCCGCTGCGCCGCCGTACCTTTCATATCTCTTCCTTGATCAATTCCGCATCTTTAAAAAATCAAGTTTGGTCATGTTAGGTTAAGTCATCAGGCAAAGGAAAGTGACTTCATCTAAAATATTAGGATTGCATTTATGCAATAAGTAAACCAAAGTTATTTATAAGTAAGAACACGTTTAACCTAGCAATCCGACACTTAAAAACCATTATGGGCCTACCGGGTGCTGCAACATATATTCCGGGTTTATAAAATCGGTGATATGCCTAGTCTCATTTACGGGCGACCTCTTCAATGGAAATACATGGTAAAAACTGTAAAATAGCTATATTTTGGCTCATATTGGTTAACCCTCCTCCTTCGGGGGGCACGTTTAACCTAGCAATCCGACACTTAAAAACCATCATGGGCCTACCGGGTGCTGCAACATATATTCCGGGTTTTATGAAATCGGTGATACACCTAGTTTCATTTACGGGCGACCTCTTCAATGGAAATACAGGGTAAAAACTGTAAAATAGCTATATTTTGGCTCATATTGGTTAACCCTCGTCCTTCGGGGGGCCGATTCGACGCCCCTCGTTATTTTTTGTGATGACACAAAAAGTTTCGTTTAGCCCAATGCTGCGTGGAAATTGTATAACAAAATTACTTCGACACATCTTGACCAAATTTTAAGTAAATGTCATGTCGGGTCACCGAGTTATGACGCCATTTCTATGCCCATGTAAGGCAATTTTGGTACTAAAATATATCTGAAAAACCGGGCGTTACTCGGCTTCTAGAAGAGGCAGATCAGGTTTCTAAAAAAGGATTCAAAGGCTCCTGAAAAGGAAATTTGGAATACGCCATCTATTTTGAGATCAATTCCATAACGAAGGCACCAGGGGTCCCCAAAGGTCAGCAAAGGTTACCGTTTTAGAAGCTCTTGTTGGCTATACTCATGGACGGGACAAGATGTAGAAATTAATTTGGTATCATAGTTACGAGCATCACCCAAGGATTCGATGGTATGCGACCTCACTTCGACTTTGACCTAAGGTTATGTTAGGTGGTCTAAGGCCAATGTCATGCGTGACCTTGCCAGGTCCTGCCACATATTGTGGAACTCCTTGGGTTACGACAAACGCATTGACACCTTGGTTCTAGGTCTATTGATTCCCGAATCATAAGGGATTTTCTAAATGTCTCAAAATTTCACCATTTTTGACCTCACGAGGTTACTAGTTAACCTAGGGTAAACATAATTGTACACTGTCGGAGAGTTCAGATCTCGGGCAACAGGCTGCGCTTTACCGCGTCTTTCCACCTTTCTTAGTTTTCAAACGGATAAGGGTCGAATCGATCCCCCGGTAGGGCGAGGGAGTAAAATACCTCCAGAAGGGCAAAGGTCAAAATAGCTTCCTGTTCTCGTAATAGAAGTATATTGGGCCACCCCAAAGGACCAACTTGACATGTTTGTTCTATGATCTATGTAAGGTCATTTGGGACTATTTAAGCCTCTTTCTGACATGGGTTCGCAGGAAACCCGGACAACTTCGCTGGACAACTTGGCAGGAAATGATAACAGAGATTTCACTTTGGTACCATTTCGCTTAGCTTGTCATTACGAGTCGATTGGTATGCATATCGATTATGTCTGACAAGGTAATGCTCTTGGCCTGACCTTTGGTTAGGTCATTCTTAGATTTTGACACATGTCCATACCATACATAATTTGATTCGCCGTAACGAGAGGATTTGCCTACATTATGGCTCTAGCTTAACGCAGTTTTCGACCTTAGTTTGGCTATTAACCCGCGCCCTGGTGGGCCTCCGAGCCACCTTAGCCCTGGTGGGTGCGTGGGGGGAGGTGTTTGAACGCCTGCCCCCTCGAACTCGGCCCCTACGCGGGATAGCGCAAGACGCGAAGGCTGGTGGATAGCTCATAGAAATTCATGAAGAAACTATATCAGTCATTGTTTGGCTCAGGTTAATATTGAGGTCATGACAGGTCAAAGAAAGTGGCATTTTGAGTAGAGTTTTTCGGCTCTAGCGTCTCAAAGAGTTGAGTTTTAGAACCATTTTCTAGGCAGCATTCGCTTCCTCTCATCACGGCGAATCGAATGATGCATAATATGATCATACTAGGTCAAAACACAAAAAATTACCTGACCTCAAGTTAGGTCAAAGTCACATTTTATCTAGCCTAGTCAATATGCACATCAATCGACTTGCAATAGCAATCCAAGCGCAATGGTGTCAAAATAAAAGTTGTACCATCATTTCATGCAAAGTTATTTACCTAGTTCTGAAAACTGCTTAAGTAGCACAGATGACCTCTCAGCGGTCACAGGTCTTAAATTGCAACATGAACCTGAAAAGGGGCCCAGGATACTGCGATTTGGAGAAGATGGAGGTATTCTCAGCTGCATCTACACAAATACAGCCCAATTTCTGTTTTTCCCATGCATTTCCAATAGAGAGGTCTTGATCCGTACTTTACCTTAGGTCATCGATATAGAAAATCATTTTGGCGGCGCCGCCGTTTTTCGTGCCGCCAAAAACCCGAATGGGGATGTTCAAACACCCCCACCCCGGGGCGAGGGATAGATAAGTGTTCAAAGCTTTGTTGGTCCAAGAACAATGTAACACCATAGATAAGCTTTAAATGGTGGTAAAATGCAAAAAATAACACTAAATAGGTAGCCGTTTGTCTGCGCGCTAGTTTAAAAAGACACCAAAAACTCCTGGCTTAACCACGTTTGCATCTTTTTGAGCTGTGACCTTTGATGAGAAGGAAGCTCAACACGCGCCCCGCTGGGTTCCCTGGCATGACGCACCGCGCTGGGGGGCGTATTTCGCCCTCTTCCTTCCGTATCTCATTTCCCAGGAAAGCTAAAGAAAAATTACGCACAGCGTTCGAAAGCTCCTGACGTGGCGAAGAAAATTACAGGAAGTATTCTTATGTCAGGACAATATTGAGGTCAGCATAGGTCAAAGAATATTCCATAGGCTTACAACAGGGCAGTGCACGTTTCCCCCTCTATATATTTATTCAGTGGAGTTAGAGCAAATATTTACACAACATTGGATTCCTCTCATCGTGGTGAATCGAATAATGCACTCGTATAATATGACCTTGCTAGGTCAAAAATGTGAAAATGACCTGACATCGAGCTAGGTCAGGGTCACAGGGTGACCTGGCATGGTCATTTTGCATATCAATCGACTCCCTGTGACAATATAAGCAAAATGCAAGCAAAATGAGAGCTTTATCTCAATTCAGTGAGAAGTTATGGACAAAACAATCACTGTTTGCTCCTGTGACCTGACATGACCTTTGATAGGTCAAATATTCAAAATAACCTTTAAGGTCAATATCGTGGCAAAAATACACGGTTTGAGAATTTTCAATTTTATCTAACCAGTATTTACGGAAAACGAGACCTTTCAATTGTTCACCATAGATTTATAATATGGTGACCAAAAAATTACCCCATCTTAGGTCAATGATATCAAAATTCCGAGACAGCAGATTTGTAGACCCTAATGACCTCATCATATTGTGAAAGTTTCAAACTGATCGATGGGCAGATGTTCCTTATGCACCGCTTCAAACTTGTGATTCTAGGTTTTGAGGTCGGGTCACTTGACCGTGGATAGCTCCTTGACCTGACACGACTTGACCTAGAAAATTCAGAGGCGTAAAATTGATCAGGGATAAGGTACTGCAAGTTTCGTTGCTCTGCGACTCTTCGTGTTTGCTTTATCCGGGGAAAACCAGGAGGGGAGGGGGCGAATTTTGCCCCCCATCGGGGTGCGTGTTAAAGCATCCGCGCAGGAATCATTTTGAACTTGTGGGAAAGGGCCTTCGATTTCGGTGGGGCCGAAGGTAACTCGGCTTATCGTTTGATTTGTTGCTGAAAAAAGGTACGGGAACGGCTGGAAAATGGTGGGCACTGCCCCCATAGTCCGAAAGTTTTTTAACACGGTTTTTGGGCGCATCTCTTAAAGTATGTTGACACGCACCCCGCTGGGGTCCCTGGCATGACGCACCCCGCTGGAGGGGGGCGAATTTCGCCCCCTCCCTCCGTATCTCATTTCCCAGGAAAGCTAAAGAAATATTACGGACGGCGTTTGAAAGCTTTTCACGAGACGAAGAGAAATTATACGAAGTATTTTTATTTCAGGTCAATATTGAGGTCAGCATAGGTCAAATAATGCCCCATAGGCTTACAACAGGGCAATGTACGTTTCCCCCTCTAGATTTTTCTCTCAGTGGAGCTAGAGCACATATTTATGCATCATTGGTTTCCTCTCATTGTGGTAAATCGAATGATGTATAATATGACCTTCCTAGGTCAAACTGTGAAAATGACCTAACACCTAGTTAGGTCAAGGTCACAGGGTGACCTGGTATGGTCATATTACATATCAATGGACTCCTCGTGACAATACAAGCACAATAAAACCAAAATGGGAGCTTTATCTCAAATCAGTGAGAAGTTATTGCCAAAACAATCACTGTATGCTCCTGTGACCTGACATGACCTTTGAGAGGTCAGATGGTCCAAAACTCAGCTTTATGGTCAAGATCGTGGTAAGAATACACCGTTTGAGCATTTTCAGCTTTATCTATCCCGGCTTTACCAAAACGAGCCCTTTCTATTTTTCTCCATTGACTTAAAATGGGGTGACCAAAAAATTGACCGCACCTTCGGTCAACAATATCAAAATTCCGAGATAGCAGATTTGTAGACCCTAATAGCCTCATCATATTGTGGGAGTTTCAAACTGATCGGTTGGCTGATGCTCCTTAGGCGCCGTATCAAACTCGTAATTTTAGGTTTTGAGGTCGGGTCGCTTGACCTTGGATAGCTCCTTGACCTGACATGACCTGCCCTCAAAAATTTGGTGAGACGCGTAGAATTGATCAGGAATAAGGTACTGTAGGTTTCGTTGCTCTGCGTTTCTTGGTTTTTGCGTTATTCCGGGAAAACCAGGAGGGGGGCGAATTTCGCCCACCAGCAATGAGCGTGTTAAGTCACTGGCGGATCCAGGGGGATGGCATTTGGGCCATACTCCCCCAAACGCTAAAACCAGGGGGCCAAACTATTTTTTGATCCAAGGGGAACAGTGTGGAGTGCAAATAAAGCAAGAAAGAAGTCATTAGAGATGTTTCGACAAAAGTGTTAGCTAGCTAGCTAAGGGCTCTTTATAAGGCATTCTGTGCAAAGCACCTTTGCCCGCGTCTAAAGTGTGTGGGAGAATTTTGTGGGAGGGGTGTTTACTTTAATGTCGCAGAACAAAGGTGTAAGGACAAAAGTGTAAAGTTTTTACCCCTTTTTACGTTTTTCATCCCCGAACAATGCCAGTAAAATGTTATGGGTTGGCTAGGAAAAAGCACCCCTAAAGATTTTCACAAAGTTACACCCCTGGTGCCCACACAGGATTTTGCGCCCACCTGATAGGTTTTGCCGGTCAAAAGCGGCGCCCTCCTGGTCCGGATGTCGCTCCCACGGGAAGGTGCCCCCCTGAAAAGCAATCCTGGATCCGCCTATGGAGGGGCCACCGCTCACAACTATCGTTCCAGATGTGACTTGGCGACCCCGATCAGTCGTATCGCCAAAGAACCTGATCCTCGTGGCGACTTTACTCTGGCCTTCGACTGGCGAACGGATCCACCTTACCCGTAAGCATAGGCAGATCTAGGATTGGCGATCGCGGGGGTCACCTTCCCGGGGGCGCCATCCAGACCAGGAGGGCGCCACTTTTGACCGGAAGATCAGTTGGGCGCCGATTTTCGCATCGGGGGGGAGTGGGAGGTGATATTTCAGGTGGTGCTGTGACTATTTCAGGGGCGCCATGGGTCGATGGGGCACCTGTCCCCTTTAGCCCCCTGGATCCGCGTATGCCAATAAATATAGATGAGGCGTAAATTTAGAAGTTAAACATATTGGTTCATTAGCAGATCCATGGGGGCTTCGCTAGTGACCCCAAACCGGGAAATTGTCCCACAGAAAACTCCGATTTTGACTGATTTTCCTAAAATAAGAAAAACGTTTTTCATAATTTTGGACCCCATTTCCCCATACCGTCGTTTTGGTTCCGACCCTGTACTGATTAACGCCATTTCACGGGAAACACTGGGCGTCATGACCTTGAAAATGCCGGCATGACCTTCATCCGTGACATTTGTCATTCATCTGAGGTGATTGTGCGACGCCATCTCGGTTATATGATGTTATGATGTTACCGCTCGGTCTCCAATGAAGGCGAACTGGTGGCACTGCACGATTGTGGCCCTCCCAAACTTTAAAATACTCTTGAAAGCATACAAGTCAAACCAGTCCACTGATTTTCAATTTGTTTCAAAAATAATCACACCGTTGAATTATCTCATGCGTCCAAGTGGATTTTTTTCTCGGCTATGAACAGTTCTCCGGCCACATCGGAAAAATAGATGGGGGGAAGGGGGCTTCTGAGGCCTCATCCAGTCCGTCTGTATTTCAGACCGCGTCAAAGGGACGCCGCCAATCGCATCCGGAGGGGTGAAGTGGGCAGAAGTCCATGTCTGAGAGGGCGTAAAGTGGGGGCGCCGATGATCGAACAATGCGCGTAATTTCAACTAGGCTGTCAGTGCTCTCTAAGCCACACAAGATACTGAATACTAATGAGATACTAAGATACACATGAGATTGAAAATCACATGAGATACTGAATACTAATGAGATACTAAGATACACATGAGATTGAAAATCACATAAGATACTGCTCGAACGTGGAGCGCTTACCTCCCCTAGATCTGCAAGCGCAGAGATGTCCCTGTTATCCAGTGTGCTAGACACCGTGGTCATTATCATGACTTGACGCCTATACCGGGCACAGAAGTGAGTTTTGAAGTTTATTGTCAGGAAAGGACACGAGAGAAGTCAAACGTACCAGCACAGATACACTTCATAGACCAAAGACAAATGAAAATATCCCGAACAAGAGCACCGGTCTTGCTAAATTCATCTGCATTGGCCAACCATACCTATAAAATCGAAAACAAAACACTACTCAGGAAGTACAACTTCGACAACAGAATCTACCGACAAAAAATTGAATAAAAATTTCCAAAATAATACCAGCAGGATTTCGAAATTGCGAAATTGCAATCAACGTCAAATGCTGCATCAAATTACAGCATCATACATGAATGCATCGATGTACATCATAAAAAACTAGGCATATATTGTCTGCGGTTCGTTAATATGTACGAGCACACAATATTCACCAGTTCACATTCGCTATATTATGCTAGGCATCCCATTCTTCTCGAGCGCACACTTCAACGGCACGAGGGCAGACCAAGTGCGTAATAGTACCAACAGATCTAAGTAGAGATGCATTTGTACAGTATGAAACCGTGATACTCCCCTGCCCAAAATTAAATATTGACACGAACAAAGAAAAAACCACACTACTAAAAGAAGATAATCTATCAACAAAAATAGTATTTGGGATTGCACATAGAATGTGCCCTCGACAAATCTACCCCGATCGATTCTATTCTAATCATTTACACCGTCCAAGCCATTCCAACCGCTCCTACGCCAGCACTATCCTCAACAAAAGACACCCGGCAGGCGATCGATGCCGGCAGACGCCGCAGGCTCCGGTCAGCCCACTGTGCGGCGACCTTCCGCCTGAGCGACGTCTCCCTCAGAGAGCGCCGGCCGCAGCCAGGAGTGCCAGGACCGAGACGAGGAGCGGCCGAGCCGCTAGTTCCCACCACCAGGCCGCTGCCAGCGCGTCGGGCAGCGGCGTCTCAGCGGCGCCGGCTCCCATCAGCCGGAGGTCGGCTGGAACGACGGCTGCAGCGGCCGGCCCGGCACAAACTCAGCCGCCATCGGGTTCAGCGCCACCTGTCGACACACGCGGCCCACTCACACCTACACACCGGGACCGGTGGGCCACTCACACCTACACACTGGGACCGATGGGGCACTCACACCTACACGCCGGGCACGGTTGGGCACTCACAGCTACACAGCAGGACCGGGAGGGGCACTCACACCTACACACCAGGACCGGAGGGGCACTCACACCCACACACCGGGACCGGAGGGGCACTCACACCTACACACCGGGACCGGAGGGGCACTCACAGTTATACAGCAGGACCGGAGGGGCACTCACATCTACACACAGGGACCGGAGGGTCACTCACACCTACACATCGGGAACGGAGGGGCACTCACACCTACACACCGCGACCAGTGGGGCACTCACAGTTATACAGCAGGACCGGAGGGGCACTCACATCTACACACCGGGCACAGTGGGGCACTCACACCTACACACCGGGAACGGGGGTCAATTACACCTACACACCGGGAATTGAGGGGCACTCACACCTACACACCGGGACCGGTGGGGCACTCACACCTACACACCAGGAACGGTGGGGCACTCACACCTACACACCGGGAACGGAGGGGCACTCACAGCTACACAGCAGGACCGGAGGGGCACTCACACCTACACACCGGGAACGGAGGGTCAAATACACCTACACACAGGGAACGGTGGGGCACTCACATCTACACACCGGGAACGGAGGGGCACTCGCAGCTACATAGAAGGACCAGAGGGGCACTCACACCTACACACCGGGAAAGGAGGGTCAATTACACCTACACACCGGGAACGGTGGGGCACTCACACCTACACACCGGGAACGATGGGGCACTCACACCTACACACCGGGAACGGAGGGGCACTCAAAGCTACACAGCAGGACCGGAGGGCCACTCAAACCTACACATCAGGAACGAAGGGGCACTCACACCTACACATCGGGAACGGAGGGCACCCACACCTACAAACCGGAACTGGAGGGGCACTCACACCTACACACCGGGATCGGAGGGGGACTCACACCTACACACCGGGAACGGAGGGGCACTCACACCTACACACCGGGACCGGTGGGGCACTGACACCTACACATCGAGAATGGAGGGGCAATCACACCTACACACCGGGCACGGTGGGACACTCAGTTATACATCAGGACCGGTGGGGCACTCACACCTACACACCGGGAACGGAGGGGCACTCACAGCTACACAGCAGGACCAGAGGGGCACTCACACCTACACACCGGGAACGGAGGGTCAATTACACCTACACACCGGGAACGGTGGGGCACTCACCTACACATCGGGAACGGAGGGGCACTCACACCTACACACCGGGACCAGTGGGGCACTCACACCTACACATCGGGAACGGAGGGGCACTCACACCTACACACCGGGACCGGAGGGGCACTCACACCTGCACACCGGGACCGGAGGGGCACTCACACCTACACACCGGGACCGGAGGGGCACTCACACCTGCACACCGGGACCGGTGGGGCTCTCACACCTACACATCGGGACCGGAGGGGCACTCACACCTACACACCGGGCACGGTGGGACACTCACAGTTATACAGCGGGACCGGAGGGGCACTCACACCTACACCGGGACCGGAAGGGCACTCACACCTACACACCGGGACCGGAGGGAAATAAAAGTCCCATGGATTAGTAATGTACCGAGGACCTAGCCAGCGCGGTGTCGCTGCCGTCACGGAGAGAGGCGGTCCAAGAGTCGGATCGGTGATCCGTCACCGATGGTGGACGAAGTGAGCAATGCCAGTAGGGACATTTCCGTCATCAGGGGCGGCATAAAAACCAGACGCCTCTGCTTTGATCAAAGTTACAGTCAACTTTTCAGGCTGCCACACAAGGCCGGTGCGGTATATTAACACGTGCATTGACGGGGGCGGGGGCGGGTATCCGCTGCCTTCGGTTTCTCGGGGATAAAATAAAAACAGCAGCGCTCAGCGCTGCCGTACTTGGCATATATTTTCCCTGATCATTTTTACAACTTCAGCCCAAATTTAAGTCAGAACAGGGCGAACCTATCCAATTTAAACTCATTATATAATGAGCCAACCGAGTTCTAAAAAATATTCAAATATTTTTATATAGATGACCTAAAGTCGGGTACGATCCATAACCTCTCCATTGGAAATAAATGGGAAAAATGGTATAACCTGAATAACTTAGTAATGAATGGTGGTAGAGCGTTTATTTTTACGGCGTTAGGTTTGTCTAATCCTTGCAGTTGTAATGATATGCATTTTGACCTAGTTTGACCTTGAAATATCCTCAGGTCAAGTCAAATAACTTATCTGACCTGATTTGACCTAGCAAGGTCATATCATATGTCATTCGATTCGGCTTGCTGCAGGGATTCCAATGGCCTAAATTGCTGTGCTTTATCTCAACTAGTTCAGATGTAATGACTGAAAATCTTCCCTTACAAGTTATCCCTATAGTGGCATGCCTTGACCTCTAGTGGCCTTAAATGAGACCTGACAAAAAAGGTTCAAATATTTTCTATACAAAACTGGATGTGCTATCCAATAAAGTTTACCACTTTTCGCTATCTAGCGTGGTTCCCGATATTTTAGGGGGAGGTACCATACCACCCCCGTCAAAGCGAAGGTGGCTCAGACCCCCGTCAATGCGCGTGTTAAGGACACCTGATTGACTACCTGGAGCGCCCCAAGTGAACACACTAGCGTCTGTGCGACACTAGGCAGACGAGGTTCCTGCATGCTGAATGCGATTCAATTCGTCTTAAAAATTGCATTCACCCTATATTCAGGTGTACATAAAATTTGTCTGCCACGCTAAATATACCTATACCAGTCAAGATTCAAAGGCATCAACGCTGTTTACCGTTTGTCTATCCTCGGTACAAACCAAAAACAAACACTGGACATTCGTGTTTTCTTGTGAAAGGCTGGACCTCACGTCAAGCAAGCCTCCCCCAATTTATAAATGGGCAGGGGCTTCCACGATCAAATGGGTTGTAGGGGGGTGACAGGAGGGAGGCTCCGGGGGTGGGCAGCAAGGCCAAACAATCGTGAACAAAGTTTTGGACGACAATCAGCAAAGATCGGATAGTAAGGGGATGCGGCAAATATTTTCTTCCCGCAGATCCACCAGTGTTCATGACGCCAAATATGATTTCGGTGAATATATCTGTAATAATGCCACCGTGGGCCGACGTATCTGATCTTTGTCTGATGCCCCGGCGTCAGTCCATACATACGATTTGAGGCCCAGCTTGTTGGCGGACGCCCCTGGGCATATCTAACTTGGCGGAGGTCTGCTCAATCTGAGGAGCGGAAATCATCTTTAAAGCATACACGGACCAATGGGGCTTCAGGGCATGTGCAGACACCAACCGTTCTATCGACAGGATCGGAGGTTAATTATAGTCCAAGAACGTGTGTCGGCCACATCTACATACCAGAGCCGACGGCAGCCGCTCCCCACCACTCTCTGCCAACAGGGTGATGCCCCAATAGGCGATGGATGCTCCTAAACGTAAACTGATGCACCACCTAACCTCGTGAAACGAAACAGGAGCAGGTGCGATCCAAACACCCACTGCCCAGTCTCGTAATGCCATCATGAAGCCAAGTCACAGGCTACAATCCTTGGTGGATACATCAACTCAGTCTTGACTTGGGAGAAAAAATATACCCATACACTCGCCGCGGTTATTGCGCTCTCGATGGATCATCCTCAATGAGAAACAAATTCTGCCGAAACCGAAAGACCTATGCTTCAGGGCCTTGTGTTCGCGCACATTGGTTACTGCATGTCTGTACGCGGCGGGCTGCAATACAGCTCACAAGCTGGTAGATTTCGCAGCGCTGCACCGAACGACATGATTATAAGTTGATGAGGTGTTAAATGACCTTTCTCCCGGAATCCTGGATGGAAAACATGAGTAAATTCATTGTGGGCATATATTCTAGCACATGTGAATTCTCACGAATGACTGCGCCCAAAACATATAACCACACTGAATTTGTTCAAATTTTGCACCCAGGATTCTCGGAGAAAGGCTAATTAAAACTTATCAATGGGCCAAAAGTGTGGAGTCTTCAGTTGTAAAGTTTTGGCGGAGGTACCGTGAGCGGACAGGGCCGACGCCAGCGTGCGACTCCCGCACGGCACCGCCTGGGCTCGTCCAGTTCAGAGATATGCTGAAGGAGATGTTTGTGTTTATGGTAATTGATAGTGTTTGTTATTAATTGGTAATTGTGGGAATTGATTGTGTTTGTGGTAACTGTGTTTAAGGTAATTGAGAACTGGGACGCCAACATATAATGGATATCTCTTTACAGCTCTACTAACCACTGGTATTTATAAGAGGTCTCCATTAATAAATTAATGTTCCGCTTTTATAATGGGTTTGAAGTGAGATAACACTTTTACATACCGTGTCGCGAAACATTTAATGGCCATATTTCATTTAAAGGGCACTGAGGCCCTAACTTGAACCATGCAGGAATCCCTGTTCACCTGGTTGCAATAATCTGGTTGGTCTGAACCCTAAGCCCCCCCCCTCCCACTTCTTGAGTGTCACGCTGACGAGTGAGCCATACATTATATATGCCTGTTCTATTTTTGATTCATGAGCTTTATATGTCGGTAAACTCCAGAGATTGAACATATCTTATCTTCAAAGAAATTATTGAAATTAATTTCCATGCCATCCTTACTCTTAGTTTTGAATTTTAAAGGACAACGTGGAATTTAACATGGAATATCGATGGAGGTTCCTGGTTTAATTTGGTCAACGAACAAAGTTAATATTTTTCAGGAGCCGAAAACAGTACATTTTAATGACATCATAAGTTGGAAGAAATTCTATATGTTTCTTCCGAGCAATTTAAGGTGGAAAAAATGTAGTTTCCAGATTTCCAGACTTATTTTGTCCCTAGGCATTCCTTTTTAGAATTTCGACTAATCGAAACATACCCTTTAACTAAACATAATGGCGAAAAAAGAAGCGCACCCGCGACTACCACAAAGGACAGAAAAGAAGAGGCGTGGGCAACCGAAGGACTGCAGCACCATTGTGGAGGGCAGACGAACCTTGGGTTTGTCGTTGACGGTCATGTTGCGCAGGTTGTCGGCCAGCGCGGTGGCCTCGGGGGCGTTGGCTGTGGCGCGGGGGGTCCAGTTTTGGCTGGGTGGTGGTGCCGATTGAGGTGCGGCGCCGCTGGACCACTGCTGCCTGGGGAGCAACATCCACACCAGGTCAGGTCATAACCTCCACCCGCGGGAGGTCCGCACCAGGTCAGATCATAAGCTCCGCCCGGGACGTCCACGCCACACTAGGATTACACATTACGCATCAAAACGCATACACGCACCAATCTCCTGGAGCGTGGCAGCTTCCATCGGATGCGTGATGTTATTTCTATGTGTGCTTTAGGCGAACTGATCCCTGTGTAGAACATACCGGGATATTTCCTCCAAGGAGGGTTCTTACCAAGTACGGTGTTGTTTGAAGCACATGAACACTAATTCGGACCTACACAGCAAACTGTCGCGCATCTGTGGCCGAGTCCACGTATGGCGGCTCAGTTACAGGTGCACGTGCTGTGGTGTGCTTCTGTCCCGCACATTCACCATTCGGACTCCCTCGCCGTTGTTAGATGACCGGATAGCCTACCCCCTGCTCCTCTCATCTCGCATTTACCAAATCCAGCCAACTTGATACAAAATTTCAATTTTTGTGAAAGTTTAAATGAAAGATAATAAGGCGCCGAAATTCGAAAACAAGGGTTCAGAGAGTGCAGTCTTATGGTTTCATTCAATAAACTCCAGCCGTTTTTCGGCCGTTGACGATGCTCGTGGAGACGAATCGTAAACAATGGCATCGGACACCTGGTTATTACGATCGATATTTTCCTGTGAGGCGATGTCGGCTAAAGGACAGCCGAGTTAAGATTGACAACGTCATTGTGGTTTTTCTTGTTCGCACGATGAGGTCGGGGTCTCCGATGCAAGTAAATTGAGAAAGTCAGTGAAACTTCGATTCCAAAACCCAAACTTGCCATGATACAAAGAGGGTAGCATCAATAGCAAATTATCATCATTATCACAGTATACCACTCCACAAGTACAGCTTTATTTAAGGCTCAAGCCTTGTGGCAGTCTGTTTAAAATACATTCCTATTCTCACTCCCATGCCACCAGAGTTGTGCGTTTCAGGATATTCTTGAGTCGACTCAACTCAACTCAAGTGCTGGGAGTGGTTGACTCAACTCCGGCTCAACTCATGAGCAAAGTTCAGTAAGTCGACTCAACTCCGACGACTCAACTCAACTCAAACTTTGACTCGTTTTCAAAATAAAATAAACAAATGATAAATAAAAATAATACAAAATTAAGAAATAATCAACAAACCAGCAAAACACAAGCTGTTAAGAAAGTCCTACAGGAAACTGAAGATTAATAGAGCCCAATTAATTCATTGGCATTCAAACATTGGTTAACAATTAGGCAGCAACCATGAATAACTTTTTTTAATTCTTCCAGACTGTCACTGCCCAAAAAGCTACCACAACATGTTGCAATGATTTCTAAAAAGAGGCATTGCATATTAATCTCGGTGCATGAAATCAAAAAGAACCTAAAAGGGCTAAGGTACGCCAACATAGGCAACAAATTGAACCTCCATGCTATCAGAAAAGGTCCAAGCTATTAAAAAACATGACATAAATTGTATTTGCAGGGGTGGTATAGGTATTACTTTTTCTGTTAAAGAACGATGCTAGGTTATGTTTCTAAATGAAACATTCCTATTCCAGGAGTTTAATCAAAATATAAGCAATAATTACTAGAGTACCTAGCTGCAATTGCAAATCATAAGAATTACAGTAAACCCTAAGAAATAGTAGGTATACCATATGACGAAGAACAGTAGAAATGGAAATGTATCAACGTGTTGGATTTTAATATATGTATTCAAATTTTAAGCCCAAAATAATTTTCAGCTTGAGAACCAACAACACAGTACCACGGTATATAGACAATACAGTACACACATATCAATAACCTAGTACCTAGCACAATACACACCTATCGTTCTTCAAAATGGGAGCGCGGTTTCATAGCATTGCTGATGTATAGCTTTCCAAATGAAATACGGACGCTAAGCAAGGGTCTCTGATCAGACAAAACCAGTAACATGAAATGATTTCTCTGATTTTTGCAATGAAGGCGTCTGAACATTTTTGTCAAATCAGGAGTCCAGCTTTTCTATGCTAGTAGCAATATCTGCTTTCGTTAGGCACATTACAAACGCAGCCGCAGATAGCGCAGTTTAAGACAAAAGAAACAATATCATATGTAGTAATACAAATATTTGCAATACTTTATGAATTATAACGTGATGTTTACACTTTTTTCCCTGGAGCTACCTAAGCTTGAGCCTATAGATGATTGAACTTGTTCTTCAAAGACAGCAATGGCGCACACTATTCTCAGACGACGACCACTGACGACAACAACCAGCGACGACGCGTGTTGTTGCAGTGGTTGAAGTAAAGAAGTAATGCTAAATATTGAAGATTATAAGTTTTTGAGAGATGTGAATCATCTTTGTCGTGCATTCCACCACGTCAAATGTTACAAGGCCAGTGATAGGAACCTGTTTAATTTTTCGAGCACATGTATTATTTGTGCCTAGGCATTTCTTCAGACCGGATAGCCCTTTAAAATAAGCAATTGAGCTGTATAATTATTGATATATTGAAACAAACTGAAACTTCGATTTGAACAATTGAAACGCTGGAGGGAAAAGTTATTTAAAGGAGGTTAAAGGAGGTTTGCAAAGGTAGGTACATTCAAACACTTTTACTTAACAGCATGTTTACCTGTTGAGCCAACTTTTTTCGCCGGCTCATTTGACTCGCTGTCTTCACAACTCAACTCAACTCATTGACGTGTTGTGAACCGACTCAAGTCAACTCACTTATCTCATTTTTTTCGATTCAGCTCAACTCAACTCAGAGTCAAATGAGTCGGAATTTGAGTTAAACTCTGACTCGCGAGTCGCACAACTCTGCACGCCACACCCATATACTAAGAACTAAGTAAAAATATGCCCATACCTCATAAAACTAGCATTCTAGCAATGCGCACATTCATCATAACAATTATTGCAAATGCTCCAATTCTACTCTTTCAGTCGAACTTGCTGACTGTAGCAGACCCGAGCCTGCCTCCCGACATTATTTGGTTTGCACTCGAAGGCCGGCTCAAGAAGCTATCAATCGCAGCAACGGTAGTATTTTCACTCCGCAAAATCTCTGCGGCAACTGCTACGCCCCGAATATGCAACGAGTCGCACCAAGTGAGGTACGAGGCCGGATGACCTGATGGCTTTGTTGCCAAACTTAAAACTGGGATATCGCGGATTAACGTGTGCTCGGTGCCCATTACGACAGACCACCTTTATATCCCATCTGGCCCGGTGGAGACTCCTTAAATACCCACGCCCATGCCTCCTGCTATTGATGAGTGCCAGCGTGGTTCGGACAAAAAAACATAACAAAATACATCAAATAAAGGAAGTCTTAAAACAAACTTTTTAAGGTATTCAGGGAAACGTTCGTGTGAATATATAGACAAAGCAGCCTAAATTCTGTATCTATGGGGGGTTATGGCACGATGAACAAAACCCCAGCTTCGAAAAAAGTAAAGAACTTAGACGAATTAAACAACAGGGCTTTATCGAATCCAAAGCACCTTGTCAACTCGTCACAATACAGCGCCCCGTTATATCGTTCCGCCGAGCCGCGGGTTTGGTGCTCGCAAATGCTCCAATTCTACTCTTTCAGTACAACCTGTTGACTGCCCACACATTCTTGCGCGAGTCTCCGAGAACGATGGCTCGCCGTCGGACGGTGCGCGCAACAGTCTTACCCGGTCTCCGGCCAACTGGTGCCCACTTGCAGCTGGTGCTGTTGGAGACGCAGGGTGGCCTCGTCCACCGTCTCCCGGTACAACTGTTCCGCCAGCTTCTCCTCCTGTATCTGCCGCATCATCTGCAAAACCAGCGTCGCACCTGATCGCAACAACGGACCGAGCCTGATCGCAACAGCGGACCGAGCCTGATCGCAACAGCGGACCGAGCTTGATCACAACAGCGGACCGAGCCTGATCGCAACAACGGACCGAGCCTGATCGCAACAGCGGACCGAGCCTGATCGCAACAGCGGACCAAGCCTGATCACAACAGCGGACCGAGCCTGATCACAACAGCGGACCGAGCCTGATCGCAACGGCGGACCGAGCTTGATCGCAACAGCGGACCGAGCCTGATCACAACAGCGGACCGAGCTTGATCGCAACAGCGGACCAAGCCTGATCACAACAGCGGACCAAGCCTGATCGCAACAGCGGACCGAGCCTGATCGCAACAACGGACCGAGCTTGATCGCAACAGCGGACCGAGCCTGATCGCAACAGCGGACCGAGCCTGATCACAACAGCGGACCGAGCCTGATCGCAAAATCACTGCCTCTTGTCTAGGCCTGAATGATCTGCATCCAGTGTTTGTTGATGGGAAAATTCAAGCAGAGGACAATATTTGGAATAAGCATCCGCCGAAGAAATATAATTACCGAGGACGTGGAAGCCGGGAGGGGACAGCCGCTCCGCCCTGCTTCAGAAACACAAGCCGCATGTCCCAAATTTGTGATCGCGAAGGCGCGGTTTTCTTTGAAAGCAGAGTGCTGTTTTTCCGGCAGTTGACCTTTTTCCCGCCCACAGAGGTATGATGCATCAGGGGTCAAATAATTATCTGGCGATGACATTTTATATCAGATATTAATAGCCTTATTAAATCTGCTCATAACATACCTCTTTTTCAGCTTCTTCTTCATTGGCCATCCACATATACTCTTCAAAATCCTCCCCGGAGGAGGATTTCTTTGTTTGATTCTCTGTCTCTTGCTTCCCATCATAATAACCATTGCTGTTTCCACTTGACGGATCCATTTCAGTGTATAACTCTGCAAAAAACAATGTCTAATGACAGCTCTTACTCTAACAGCACAAAAACAAATTCCCGGGAAATTGTGAATCACAGTATACAGTATACGTACATTCCACGTCCACAGTATATCACATATACAAAATATATCTGAAAGGCAATCAAGCAGCATCTTTCGCCTATACTTTCGGTATACAATAGGGATATCAATAAATAGTATCAATAGCATAACGCCAAGACACAGGGAGTCATCAACAGCACTTATTTATTCATTAGCGTCACTCCAAACAGGCACACTTGCCCAAATACCAGGAGCATTGGCATAGGTGCTTCATCCATGCCCTGGTGGGCCTGCGAGCCACCTTCGCCCTGATGAAGGGAGGGTGTTTGAACACTGCCCCCCTCGGACTCGGCTCCTATGCGGGATAGCAAAAAAAAAAAAAAAACACGAAGGCTGGTGGATAGCTCATACAAATTCATGAAGAAGCTACATCAATCACTTTTTGGCTCATGTCAATATTGAGGTCTTGACAAGTCAAAGAAGGTTGCATGTTAGGGTAGTGTTTTTGGGGTCTAGCGTCTCACAGAGTTGAGTTAGTTGAGTTGAGTTATCAAAATAAAAGCAGTATCATTTCCTGCAAAGTTATTGACTCACGTCTGAAAACTGCTTAAATAGCCCAAGATGACCTCTCAGATGTCACAGGCCAAAAATTGCAACATGAACCAGGAATAGGCCCAGGATACTACAATTTGGAGAATACAAAGGTATTCTCAGCTGTATCTACACAAGTACAGCCAAATTCCAGTTTTCCTCATGTATTTCCAATGGAGAGGTCGTGATCCGTACCTGACCATAGGTCAGTGATATGAAAAATACTGGAATACATTTTGTGGCACTCGGTGGGTCTATTATGTGGTATAAGTTTCAATCCGATAGATTCACCCATTTCTCACTTATGCCACCTTAAGGATTTGTGGAGGTGACGTCACTTGACCTGCACTGGTGACCTGACCTGAGATGACTTAACCTTAAAACTTTGTAGAAAGTTGAGGAATTGATCAAGAATAAGGTGTCCCAAGTACGACGGCGCTTCGCGCCGCCGTTTTTTCGTGCCGCCGGAAAACCCGAAGGGGTGTTCAAACACCCCTCCCCACCGGGGCAAGGGTTGAAAGGAATGTGGCACCTTTATAACGTGATTTTAACTGAGATAGCTAAGTTGTAAAGCATGCCAGAAAATCCAGTACTCAATATCCCATTTCTCTTGGAACTCAAAATTTCCGTACAGAAAAGCTAATAACCTACCTGAAATGTACCCAAAATGTACCCAAGCAGCCGGCCACAGTTGTCAGCTGTTGACGTGATGACATGCTGACGTCACAGTGAGTAGTCAGCCTATCGAAGCCTATTGAATATGGCAGTGGTTGCCAGATCATGACGTCACCCAAAGGCAGAGGCTTATTTCTTACCACAGAGGAGCATTTTAAACATCAAAATATTGAGCTTTTTGTACATTTAAAAAAAATCATGGATATTTTTATGATTTTTGGCAAACAATACCCAAATTTATACTAAATTCCGGGATTCGCCCGAAGTGCCACATTGCCTTTTAAGGGAATGTGGCACCATGGTCGAATCCCTAGAAATGAAATAAAAAATTTAACAAGAAAGCAATTTAGATGAGCCTGTTGAGACCAAACCCCAATAGGCCTTAAGCCTCTGCAGGTCCCAGTCAGCAAAGTATGGCAGCAGGCCAGACGAGTCACACCAGCCATCTAAAATTCTCACACAAATTTGCACCAATCTGCTATATATTAGAGAAATGAACACACCCACTCCTACACTCACGGTACAATGCTACCTCCCTTATTAATTAGGTAATTGGGTTTTAAAATAATTGGTTAAGGAGCGATGAGTGCGTCCCCCTTCCGCACTCATCGATCCTTAACTCCTGTGCCATGGTCCTCTACATCTCAATTCTCTCTTATTGTTGTGACATATGTTTTCTCTTTTTGTATGAATGCGTGCATGAATATATATGTTATGGCTCTAAAGGCTCCTCCTGGTGTCTTTTTAACCATTCATTCATTATTTTCTTAGTTTTCAGTGTCACCTCCCTCACACCAGTCTCGCAAATTGGCACCAGGTTAATAAAATCAGCACCACTTGCTCCTGTCTCCAAGGGCAAGTGGTTTCCGAGTTAATTACATTACTTCAATTAGTACCTAGTACCTAGTAGAAAACGGAGATTGGAGGCCACTTAAGGCTTATGAAGTCCGGTCACAACGAGCTCTAGTGTGGTGTTTCGGTCTTAGTCTGTGTCGGGATGTAATATTTGATTTCGATCCAGAAAGCATCTAGCCTCGACTTGAACGCAATAGTTGTAGGGGCGCAGGCGACCTCAGCGGGAAGGCTGTTCCAGTCGTTTACAACACGAACTCCAAACGCGTTACGCCTGGAGCGAGAATAAGCGCCTGGTTTCATAAGTTTCAGTTGGTGGCCTCTTGTTCGAGCGGATCTGTCGACCGAGAAGAATCTGGCAGGGTCAACATCCAGGGAGGTGTGCAGGATTTGATACACCCTGATCATGTCGCCACATCTTCTCCTATAGTAGAGTGATGGAAGATCTAGTTCCTGTAGACGCTCGTTGTAAGGTTTATGCCGAATGCTTCGGACCATTCTTGTGGGTCTCCTCTGGACCCGCTCGATCATCTTCTGGTCGCATCTATTGAATGGTCCCCAGGTCAGGCCGCCGTATTCCAAATGTGGGCGCACCAGTGTCTTGTACAAAATCGGGAGTGTTGTCAAATCAATTTTGTGAAAAGATCTTTTAATCAAACCTAGTATCTGGTTGCCTTTTTTTGTTGCTGACGCTGCTTGGTTGCGGAACTTCAATTCCGAGTCAACTTGAACACCGAGGTCCTTATCAACCGTGGAGACGAGAAGGTTTGTGGCGCCCATGTGGTATCGATGGTGGTTGTTGTTGGGTCCTAAATGGAGTACTGAGCATTTGGTTTGGTTGAATGGAAGTTGCCAGGTTTCTGACCATTTCATTACCCGCTCGATGTCTGCCTGGAGTACTTCAGATGGGGCTGGTCCGTTACATGGTCTGTATATTTTTGTGTCGTCGGCAAAGATCTTGGTCTGAGCTTGGACTACGTCGGGAAGATCGTTAATATTTATAAAAATAATACTGGGCCCAGCACAGACCCCTGCGGAACGCCGCTGGCCACTGCAGCCCATCCAGATGTGTCTCCACCCGCTACAACGCTCTGCTCCCGGTCCGTCAGGAAACTACGGATCCAGGCCAGAAGCTTCCCCTGCACACCATACCCATGCAGCTTGCAGATGAGTCTTGTGTGTGGCACAGCATCAAACGCCTTGTGAAAGTCTAGGTAGACACTGTCCACGGGCTGACCATCTTCCAAGTACCAGGTCCAGTCGTCCATAACCTCGAGAAGCTGGGTGTCATAAGACCTGCCTGGGCGGAAGCCATGTTGGGATGTCGAGAAGAGGTTGTTTGATGACATGTGGAGCAGCAGTTGGTCACGAATCACAGACTCAAGCACTCTGCAAGCTACAGACGTCAAACTAATAGGTCTGTAATTTCCCGGTGACTGCCTGTCCCCTTTCTTAAAGATGGGTACCACAGATCCCCGCTTCCCACACCTGGGGAAGTATTCTCGTGTCCAGGGATCGACAGAATAGAGCTGCCAGAGGAGCTGACAGCTGGAAAGCTGCCTCTCTCATAACCTGGGGGTGAAGGTAGTCAGGTCCCGGGGAGCCAGTAGGTTTCAGACAGAGGAGTTTCTTACAGACCAGTTTGGATGTAATAGCAATGTTCGGCAGAGGCGGGCCACTGTATCTCTCTTCAAATGGTGGGAGGAAAGCAAGATTCTCAATGGTCCACACAGATGAGAAATAGTTGTTGAGGAGCTTGGCCTCATCAACGTTGACACCAGGGTATATTTTAAGGAATTGGGACTGGTGGGCATTCAGCTGAAAGGGGCACAAATTCCCACTAAAAGGGCACACTTAGAGCATCAGATGACTGGTGAGTGGTGGGCACTGGGCCGTCCCGGGCCGTTCACTGGTGAACATAGCATGGGGGACTGGTGGGCAAAATGCCCACCACTTTGTAGCTTAAAATATGCCCTGGTTGACACTGTGTAGGTGACCTTGGCTGTTGATGAGGTCATCCACCCTCGACTTGGTTTTGAGTTTAGAGTGGATGTGACGCCAAAAAGGTTTAACTGTCTGTTTGAGCCAGCCAACCAACTTCTCCTCGTGTTTGTACAGAAGCTTGCAGGTGAGGGAGCGCAAATTATTCCACAAGACTGAATGTCTGGCAAAAAGGAGAGGTTTGTCAAATTCGGATCTGCATTTCCTGTAATCGTACCAGGCTTTGTTTTTCTTTCTCTTGAGGCAGGTGGCTTCCCTAGTAATGTAAACCTTGTTAGGGTTGTTCTTGGGCTTAATGCTAGGAATGCACTCCTTGATAATATCTCCCAACTTCACCAGAAAGAGATCATATGCATGATTTATTTCCAATAGACCAAGATCACTCCAATCAATATCATGGAGGAGGTAGCGAAGCCATGGAAGAGTCTGCCCTCTGAAAGTTGAGCTTAGCCTTCAGTGGCTCAATAGGGGCTGTGTAGCAGCGGTATGAGAATTCCAATATAAGGTGGTCGCTAGCACCGAGTGGTGGCAAATACTTGAAACAATTGACTGCTTAACACTAAAAACTTGGTGAATGGTGCTATGATAAGAAATAAAGGGTACCGAGGTCCAACTCATTAATAGAAAAATATCAAATTTTTCATAAAGGTACCGGAATAAGTCAAAACAAATAGTTAAATCAACTGTTAAATTGAACCCCCTTTCCGTCGAAATCCTCAAGGCTCTCATAATGGCCCAAGCATTTCAAGTGGTGAAACTGGCGGATAAATACAATTTTAATATATCAGAAATCACCAAGCATCAGAAATTATCATATGCAAGCTAGTAACAAAGCAATAGAGACGCTGGTTATTAGCATTACCAATACGTCCCGTCGAAGAAATCCGAAAAAGGAAAGCAGCACGCTGTGGCGAAAGAGGAGGGAAGAAATGTTCAACCAAGTAGAAGTTGATTATGGTTAGAGTAACCTGAAGGTAAATGTGCTAAATTTATAAGATTAATGAAGAAGATCAAGCAGTTTTCATATTAACTTGCAAATTTATCCTTTAAAAGCACGTGATATAAAATTCAGTTTTGTCTTTTATGCGCCATAAGCAGCAGTTTGTTTAATGCGTTATTAATGTTCGTGTCACTATTAGTGTATAAAACGAAATGCATTAATTGGTTTAATTGAAGATTAGCCACTTTGCAGCGAATTAGAGGATACATTTCTAGCTGCTAGTTTTACTTGATCATAGACCTGTTCACACTAGCAGCGCACGCCTCTCCCTGAGCTGAGCTCGGTGAGTGAACTCGCGTGAGGGTCCCCGGGACGAATATATCTTATCTTGTGAAGTATATCTGGGAATAGATTGGTCTACAGGATACAAAACTTTTCTGGTTTCACTGGGATAACTTGTTGTTCCCCCATCCTTCTGATCTGTTACGGGAAGTACTCAAATAGGTGCTGTAGAATACTACGTTGTGCGCCACTTTTGAGTCTAGTCTTCTTTTTGAAAATTGAACACAAACCCTTTCTGGCTTATCCCGCAAACGTTAGGTGATCAGTGTATACGTTCGGCCCATTATTACTGTCTTTGGTTTACTTCAAGTCCAAAATCTCTGCCGTAAAACCGTACTACTGCTGTCTTTTGTGTCTTCTGGGATACCAGATACCAGATACCTGATACCTGATGTCTGATATTTAAGGATTCTCTACTCATCTTGAAAGAAAACAAAAAACAAAACAAAAATAAATTGGATTGAGCTAGGCTCAATCCCACTCACGCGAGATTTAGGGAGAAGTGGGAAAGTTTGAGCTAAATGCAGAAGTCTCAAGTGAGTAATTGGCGCAGATTTCGTTGCGGGCGGACGTGTCTCGACGAGCTCCCGACATCTACAAACTCGGCGCATTAGTAGGCAGGCAGTTGATAGGGGAATAGGCTTTTCTCTATATAACTTTATCACACACTAGCTTCCATTGTAGGGTATCACAAAATTGGCACACTATTGTCATTGATTCTGCATAAAACATACAAATCTAGTGTCTCTAGCCCAAGCTTCCTGCAGGTGATTCTGCAGATTTGCCTTACATCTTGCACATCTTGATCTTGAATGATGGATCTTCCATTTACCTTAATCATTATCACACAGTAATTCCTCATTGTTCAATACTTGGCACATTGTCGAAAGTGATTGTGGATTCCCACCTTGTATATTTTTTTTTGCATCTTTGTGATTGTTTGGGTGGGTGTTGCACCTTGTGCGGTTGTGCTCAGCTCAGTTGAACAACACTTCTGTTGATACTGGCATGCCAACCTTGCCACGGTCACCGGTCCCCGGGTCCGAGATGTGTCAGCCCTGGCGACCCAGTTTAGGTTTCCTCCATTACCACAAGCAACACAAGATGAGAGTGCTGGCGATGGATCGCCGCACATTGTTATTCAGGACCAGGCAATGGCCCACACTGCAGGGGGTGGACCCTTTCACTCTTCATCTAAGACTGTTGGTGATGTCAAACACAGGGGTCTGATTGTGTGGCTAGAAACAGAAAAGGGCTCACCCTGGACTTAGGAAAAGAAAGTGGATGTACGCCTGACATGGATAGTCTATCAAGCGGTAGGATTTGTGTGGTGGCTGATCAAACTGCTCAGCCATGCACAACAGGTCGAGTGGCAGCGGCCATAAGTACATTGCCCCTTGATATAGGAACTGTGGTGTCACCCACTCTTTCCAGATCTTCAAGCAGTGACAGTGGATCCCTAACAGTTTGTAAAGGTGGCCCTGGAAACCCTGTATGCGGTCTTGAGGTAAAAGATGGCCAGCAGGGGGGTGCAATGCGACTGGTGTCACTTGTGGTTCCACACTGTCTGCCAGGAAGTAACAAAACCAGCATACAATGCACTGAAAAAGCATAAGATCATAGCATTCCTGTGCAAATCTTGTAAGGATGCATCCCTGCATGATCCGCCCAGGGTTGCTGGAAAGGACGTGGGAGTCCAGGTCCTCCAGGCTCCAAGTAAGAGAGACTCCTCAGCCCAGGTGAACCTCACAGCTTCAGCTGAAAGCACAAAAGACAATGCCAATCAAACTGCACCGAGTGATAGTCATTGTGATGTACCCCAGCTGACAAAGAGGGTATGTGATTTGGAGGGGGTTCTGAAGAATCACATGAAACTTGTTGCTCTATCAATGAAGGAGCTAGAAAAAAACTGCCCAGGACCACACCATGATGTTGCAGCGTTCAATCAGGGATATCAACATGCAGAAAGCCTCTTTCGCTGATGTTGTAAAAGGATCCTGTGACAAGGTTGTGAGTAAGGTGGAACAGAAGCTGACCAGTTTAAATGAACTCAAGAGAACACAGCCAGCAATGACTGTAAAGGATGCACAGTGCATCTCACAGGCATTCGATGGCTTCCTAGACAAAAACCGTCGCTCCCGCAACATAGTTGTCCACAACTTGCCGGAGCAACAGGGTGACTCCCAATTGGAGAGGTCAATGGCGGACATGTCTCTGTTTGCCTCAGTGACCAAGGAGGTGTTTAGGCTAAATTGCAAGCCTATAAGATCCTTCAGAGCTGGCAAGGTGATTCCCAACAAACCCAGGCTTCTGATAGTTACACTGGAAAACGAAGAGGTCAAGCATGAGATCCTTAGCATGGCAGCCCAACTCAAGTCATCCACAAACTGGAAGAGACTGTTCATCACTCCAGACTTAACATGGAATGAGCGTCAAGCACAGAAGAAGCTGCGTGAAGAGCTGTGGACCCGCAAACAAGCAGGGGAGGAAAACCTCATTATCAGGAGAGGCAAAATAGTGGCTGTGAACAAGAATGGAAGTGCCCGTCCAAACCAGCCATCCCAGTCGACCCATCCTCCAGCGTATGCTGAAAACTCGGATAGAACCATCCCTGAAGCAGCCGCTTCTGTGCAGGCCATTGTAGATGATCCTCCTGTGGTTGCCGCTCATACTCCACAATCCCAAGAACCTATTGAGTCACCCTTAAGCGAAGTCACGCAACCTGAGCCCACAGAAGGAGCAAGCAGAGAAACTCCAACTGTGGGGCACCAGACAGCCTGACTCTGCACCCAGGAGGCACATAGTCTAAAGGTGTTGTACTCAAATGTAGACCAGTTTCTCAACAAGCGTGAAGACTTATTCATGGAAATTGCAGGAGATGAGCCTGATGTGATCTTGCTCACAGAAGTTATCCCCAAGGCCCAGCGCACTGCTATCACAGAGGCACTTCTGGCTCTTCCAAACTACAATCTGTACACAAGTTTTGACCCAAACAGAGAGAATCTGGGAATCAGCGGTGAGAGGGGTATTGTCATCTACATTCAGCAACACATTCGTTCATCTCTTGTTTCGTTTTCCCAGATAAGCTTTAAGGAATTCTTAGTTGTTAGATTAGGTCTACACAGGCAGGACTCATTGTTGATTTGCGGTGTCTACCGAAGCCCCAGTGGTTCTGGCTCACAAATCATGGATGAATTTAGGGATCTCATGGCATCGATACACACTCATCAAGCCTCTCACCTCATGATTCTCGGAGACTTCAATTTCCCCAGATAGACTGGGATGTTGAACTCTCCAGAGCTCCTGCTGGACACCCTTCTCACACGCTCATTGAAATTATGCACCAGCACTTTCTTTTTCAGCATGTGCATGCTCCGACTAGGTTGAGGCTTGGAGAAACTGGAAACATATTGGATCTTATATTCACCAACGAAGAAGGCATGCTTAGTGACCTAAGGTATTTTCCTGGACTTGGTAGGAGTGATCATCTGATTTTGAAGTTCCATCTCAATGTATACACAGAACACAAGATCAGCAATATTACAAGATACAACTTCAACGGTGCTGACTTTCGTCGCCTAAATCAGCTCATATCTGAAACAAACTGGGACGTCATTGGAAGTCTACCCATTGAGGAAGCGCATAATTTCTTCAAACAAACACTAGAAAATTTGGTGGAGCAGTGTATTCCCAAGGTACGACCCAGGAAAAACCGCAAGAACATTTACATGACTAGCTTTGCACTGAACATGAAGGACAAGAAAAATAGGCTTTGGAAGCAATACAAGCAGTCCGGTGACATAATTGATTATGGTCGTTATTCCTTGTGCTCAAACAAACTGAGAAATCTTACCCGTAAGCTCCAGTTGGAACATGAACGCCGGCTAGCAGCAGATGCCAAAAAGTGCCCCAAGCCATTTTGGAAGTACATTAACAGCAGGCTTAAAACCAAAAGCAAGATTGAAGACCTGAAGGATGTTAATGGTGCGCTGGTATCTTCTGACAAGGAAAAGGCACAAGTTCTGAACTCTTTCTTTTCGAGCGTATTTACACATGAGGACATTTGCTTCATCCCTGAGTTTGAACCACGCTCGCTGGGGCCTTATTTGGAGCACATGACCTTCACTCCACAGTTGGTTGCTGAGAAGCTAAAAACCCTAAAGAGAAATAGTTCCCCAGGGCCGGACAAGATTCATCCTCGCATCCTCTCAGAGACCCACAGCTCCCTGTGTATCCCTCTTGCTCGGCTATTCCAGAAATCCCTAGACTCAGCCACTCTGCCCAATGACTGGCGAAAGGGTTCGGTCGTGCCCATTTTTAAGAAGGGAGACAGGCAGCTGCCCAACAACTATCGACCAGTGAGTCTAACGTCTGTGCCATGCAAAGTAATGGAGTCTGCTATTAGGGACCAGCTCTTTCTGCACCTAACTGCAACTGACCTACTATCCAAGGACCAACACGGTTTCAGGCCAAGAAGGTCTTGCGAGACTCAGATGCTTGAAGTTTTGGAGCACTGGAGTTCCTTAATGGAGGACCATTACCCGGTTGATTCGCTGTACCTCGATTTTAGCAAAGCGTTTGATTCGGTACCCCATGAGCGACTACTCCTAAAGCTGTATGGCTATGGGGTGCGGGGTAGACTCCTAAACTGGATCCGAGCTTTCCTGACCAATCGACAGCAACAAGTGGTGGTAGGCACCGAAGCTTCCACTTGGGCGAAGGTGACTAGTGGTATCCCCCAGGGTTCTGTTCTGGGTCCCCTTCTGTTCCTGGTGTATATAAATGACTTGCCTGACATTGTAGAATCCAGTATCAAAATTTTTGCCGACGATACTAAAGTATACAACGCAGCTCAACATCATGCATCCAGGAACAAACTGCAAGATGATATCAACCGCATCATACACTGGTCAGAAAACTGGCAGCTCCCATTTAACACAGGAAAATGCTCAGTTCTGCACCTTGGGTCAGGCAACGTGCATCAACAGTACACAATGTCCGGTGGGCCTGTCCGTGAAGTCAGTGAGGAAAAAGACCTGGGCATCATGATCGATTCCGGCTTGAAGTTCAGGCACCAGGCGGCCTCTGCGGTATCCAGGGCCAACAGGGTACTTGCTGTGATTCGAAGGTCTTTTGCCAATATTGACAAATTCACTCTACCCTGCTTGTACAAAGCACTTGTGCGTCCTCTAGTCGAGTACGGCAACGCTGTGTGGGGACCGTTTAATCGGGCCGACCAGCAACTGGTGGAGAAGGTACAGAGACGTGCAACTCGTATGATCCCCTCACTACGCCCTTTACCTTATATGGATAGGCTCCGAAGTCTAGATCTCCCGTCATTGTATTACCGTAGACGAAGAGGAGATATGGTGAAAATGTTTCAGTTGCTACATGGGAGGGTCGATCTGGACTACTCAGACTTCGTAGCACTAAACACAAACACACGGACTAGAGGCCACCCGCTGAAACTGACGAAACCCACAGCTCAGACCAGGGTCCGCCGATGTGTGTTTGGGGTTCGAGCCGTCTCTGACTGGAACGCTCTACCCGAGTCTGTAGTTTCTTCACAGTCATTGTCTCAATTCAAGGCCAACTTAGACACTCACTGGAACCATCTCAGGTACCTGATCCCTGAGAACGACTGAGATAAGCACACATTCATCTGGAGCTCGTTGAGAACGGGACCCGCAGGCCACAGTGGCCTCAAAATCCCGACTATTTGTAAGGTAAGGTAAGGTAAGGTAAGGTAAGAACAGCCCTACTGCAATAACAGGTAACTAAAGGCTGGCAGAAGACCTATCAGTGGTAGGAGCTAGTATATTTGTTCCCTGTACTGTTTCTCCCTAGATATAACCAGCCAGAGAGGACTTTTCTTGACAGATTAGCAATAGGGCAGTTTGAAGGATCAGTACTGGGTGTTGCAGAAGCTGCTGGTACAGCGCCTCAATACCTGTGTCTCCTCGTCCCTTATCCTGAGTCCCAGTCAACTGGTAAAGATACTGTCAGTGCTGTTGGACTCAGTCCTTGGCCAAAACTTACACATGAGGTCATCACATGCAACTTTAAGTGCAGTGGTCTAACTCCTACTTAGTGTTGGATGCTGTGTGGTGTTGTTTGGTGTCCAGTCCTCCTAGCCCTTTCCCTCGTTGTCTCCTTTGGCTTTCCTATGAATGCAATGTAGACATCAGGAAACAGAGGGTTTCTGGGTCATAACTAAGATCTTGAGGCTGGTTATCTCTCAGCTAGACCAAGTGTGCTTTCTTTATTGTTGGAGACCCTCACAATATACCCTGCTGCATGCAGTTTACCTCATCGGATGCCCCTAGGCTGGTGCTTTCTTCTGCCAAAGTCTCCGAGGGGATGAAATTGCCCTCAAAGTTGATTTGGTTCCACTAGTAATAAGTTGGGAGGTGTTGTGAGAGCTTTAAGAAAATAAAAAATAGTATCCCTCTTCCCAGAGCAGGAAGAGCAGGCTACTGAAAAAAACAAACAAACAAACAAACAAAACAAACAAACTATAACAAAAACACAAACAAACAAACAAATAAACACAAATATACAAACATAATATAAGTTAAACAACAACAAAAAATATAGCATTAATTTGTTGAACAAGCTGCACAAAGGTACAGGGCTTAGGAAGGACAACTAGGCTTCTAGGAGGGGACGTCCCCTTTGTACCTAACTACTCAAAACCTACAAAAATTTAAACCAATCATGATGGACTCCCCTTTCATCCCAGTAGGTCCATCTTTCATTGTAATTAAGAGGAAAGATGGTGGCTCTTTTAAGAATGTAAGCCCCTACAACATTCGCGACGAAATAGAAGCTGCTGCGGGTGGGATGGTGTATGAGGCAAAGGCCATCCGTAGTGGGGCACTGCTGGTGAAAGTACGTAACCCACACCAAGCGCTCTCTCTTCTGAACACGGCAGAAATGCGAGGCAAGGAAATCACTGTTGAGATGGCTGATCGCCTGAACCAGGCATCAGGCACAGTGTTCGCTCCCGAGCTGTCTGGGGAAACACCTGAGAAAATCCTCGAAGAAAGTAGGGATCAGGGGTGGTCGCTGTGTCCCGATTCCAAAAACCGGCCAAGTCGGGAAGACCGAGCCCACTCCTGAAAATAACGTTCAACAGAACTACCATCCCCGAGCATTTCTGGGCCGGCTACATGCGGTACCAGGTGCAGCCGTACACCAACCTCCCAGCTCGTTGTGTGCGTTGCCAGGCATACGGCCACACCAAAAAAAAGTGTAGGGCTCGAAGAGAGAGGTGTGGCCAGTGCGCAGGTCTCCACCCGTCTGAAGGATGTACAGCTCCTCCAAAGTGCGCTTCATGCGAAGGGCCACACCCTGCCAACGACCGCAACTGTCCCTCCTGGACCAATGCGTGCAAGCTCGAAGGGACAAAGGCCCCCAAATACGATACGGTGTGGGATGTCCCGGAGGCCTGGCCTCCCCTGGAACACCAACCGCTGCCTGCGCCACAACGCAGTGCACCCAGACGCTCAAAGCGCACCTCTCGCAGGTCCCCGCTCGGTCCGAGCCATCTGGACGGCCGCACTTCCGGCTCCGCTGTCCCACATCACGTGGAGGCAGCCGCCGAACACAACCAGGTTCCCCCGTATCCTCCGTCCCAGCGGAAGCCTCTGAGACCCCATTTGATGGCGCGCTCAAAATCTCTGGGCGGGTTCCTCCATCTGCCACTGCGCCGATCGATGAGGTAACAAAGCTGGCCGTCTGTGCGAAACTCATGACTGATTTCCCCAGCTCCAGCACACCCCCGCATCAGTTTCTGAGGCACCAACTGGCCTTCCGGTCGGATCACTTCCCACAGTAGTCCAGCAGACAGCCCCTCTACCTGCCGTTACGAAGGCAGGATACGGAGCCAAGCCGAGCCAAACCAAACTCACCGCTGTGCGGTCCGATGTAGTGATAGAAGTAGCTGACTCTGTGAAATCTAGGGCCGATAATACCAGTACCAGCCCCAGCACATCTCCAGAATCAGGCACTGATACTCGAACTGGCAACCGCTACTATGAGAAAGCAACTTGGCCCAGTCCCCACTGCTAACCAGCAGACAGCTCTACCCGCCAGGAAACTGGCTTGGCACATGCCAGAACCAACCTCTCCTGCCATTGAACCTGCCTCTTCCCTTCATGCGAACCTGTCGAACTACAGTTCTGACTCTGGTTCTGAAATCGAGGGCTTTTTCACAAGACGGCCAAACACCTATGCTGCGGCGTAGCTCCCGCCTCTCTCAAGTTTGAACATGAGTATCCTACAGTGGAATGTCGGAGGTCTTTTGTCTCACTGTGGCGAGTTCAAACAAATTTTACTTAAAGAAGCCCCCTTTTGGCAGCGATTCAGGAAACCCATTTACGGGACACAGACCCCTACAACTTTGATGTCCAGGGCTACTCTTCTTATCGAAACAACATCAACGCAGAACACAGACAAGGTGGCGTTTGTTTACATGTATCAAATAGCTTACTTCATTCACCCCTAAAACTCAACACCCCTCTTAACGCCGTTGGAATAAAAGTTCGCCTGTGTTCGAGAGAAATCGCTGCACTCTCTATTTATTGCCCACCAAACTCACCACTAGTAACTCAGACAAATCTAGACGACCTTATCCGACAAGTCCCGAGACCATGCCTAATACTAGGCGATTTCAATGCGCACCACCCCATATGGGGCAGTCGTAAAACATCACCTCGCGGTCATGCCGTGGAGGAACTTTTAGATAAACACGACCTTGCCTTCCTTAACGATGGCTCATCAACATTTTTCAGTCACAGCCACCTTTCGTACTCTGCCATTGACCTCTCTTTGGCTTCCCCGTGCATTGCGCCGCTTCTCCATTGGACAGTGCACAATGAGCCATACTTCTCCGACCACTTCCCTATAAAGATATGGTTATCTGAATCCCCTTCCCTACTTCCTCTAAATAGCACAAACAAATGGAACTTAAACAAGGCTAACTGGGCATTGTACAATCACACCATAGCACAGTATTTATCAAAAAAACATCACTCTGAAATAACCATTCAGAATTTTCTTGAGGCCGTTGCGGAAGCGGCATCTACCTCTATTAGGCAGTATGAAAATAAACCGACAAATACTTTAAAGAAAAGAAACGCAGTTTGGTGGAATGCCCGCTGTGAGGAGGCCAAAGCCAAACGAAAAAGAGCGTTCAGGGCCCTCCAAAAATGCCTCTGCAAGCCACACGAAATATTATACCGAGAAGCGACTGAAGCTTTTGAGGAAGTTATGAAACAAGAAAAAGAATGTTCATCGAAGAATTTGGAACATCCTGTAACCGATTCACACCCATGTCTATGGTGTGGCACAAAGTGCGATGTTTCAAATCTCGTGACTCTCGTCCAAAGTGCTTTCCACAGCTCAGTGAAAACAATGTCCTCATCTCTGAGCCATCCGACGTTACAAATAGTTTCGCGCGATATTTTTCTTCCATATCTGCGTCCAACATTTACCCTCCAAAAACGAATGAGTGTCTTGAGCTGAAAGCACAGAAACTAGATTTCAGATCTGCAGTCTCGGAAACCTATAACGAGCCCTTTACTTTACAAGAACTCAAACTCGCCTTGGCCAGATCTAATAAAAAATCATGTGGACCCGATAATATGCCATATGATTTCTTTAGAAACCTCTCCGAGAGGAACTTGTGCGCCTTTCTAGCAGCACTGAATAATCTATGGGAAAACCACCATCTTTTTCCCGACAAGTGGCGGGATAGCACCATTATCCCCATCTTAAAGCCTAAAAAGGACCCCTTGAACCCCAGCTCTTACCGGCCGATAACCTTAACAAGTAACGCCTGCAAAATAATGGAACGAATGATTAATAGGCGACTACTATATTACCTAAGAAACAAACAAACTGCTCTGCCCATTTCAAACCGCCTTTAGAGCATCCCGAAACACAGCCACCAACATCATGAGACTGATATCTGCTGCGCACAAGGGTTTTGAAAACAGAGAACCTACACTCGCTGTGTTCCTGGACTTAACTTCGGCCTTCAACAAAGTCCATCGTAGCACCGTCCTGCTTAAGCTGCATGACTTAGGAATCCGTGGCCACATGGCTGAATTCATTAAGAGTTTCCTAAAACCTAGACCCTTTAGAATAAAATGCCTCTCGACGATGTCAGATATACACAAACTTGAACACGGTCTCCCACAAGGAAGTGTTCTCTCGCCTGTCTTGTTCTTGATAGCCATAAATGACATCGGTAAACACCTATATTTGACAATACCCCCCGTTCACTTCTCCTTGTATGCTGATGATCTAGCCATTTGGTGCACACGACCCACTATACATCAGGCATGCTCCACAATGCAGAAAACACTGAACGAAACATCAGAGTGGTGTAAAGCTTGGGGTTTCTTTTTCTCAGCACCAAAATCAGCAGCTATGATCTTTAAACGAGGACCTATACCGATCAACCCCTATCTACAAATGAATAAACAACCCGTCCCTGTCGTTACTTCAAAAAGTTCTTAGGAGTCACACTCGATACCCGATTGACTTTCCGTGCTCACATAGAAGACGTTCGCAACCGTTGTCTGCAGAGAATGAACGTTTTGAAGTGCATCTACGGTAGGAAATTGGGGAGCCGATCGAAGGACCCTCTCAACACTATATTTTGGTCTTATTAGGTCAGTTCTCGACTATAACTGCTTTGTTTTTTCTCTGGCATGTCAAACATCATGCCAAAGATTGGAATCGATTCAATCTTCATGTCTCCGAATTATCTCAGGAGCTCTCCGAACCACCCCTGTCGTCGCTCTGCAGGCCGATACTAATATATCATCCCTTACGGACCGCCGCATGCTTCTCTTACTACGATTGTACCTACAAGCTGCTAGTACGCCACAGCACCCATTAGCCGCTTGCTTTGCTTTCCCGGCAAACCGCAATCATACTCGTTTCAGGCGACCGCTACCAAGCCTAGGGAGGTGTTTGGATAATGCTGCAAAAACATTAAAGTTTATGATGCTAGCTCCCAAAAAAAGCCCACCCCCATTCCCATTTTGGGTTCGCCACCCTTTCTCCGTGCACAGCTTATTGACTAGCACGAAGATGAATACAACCCAAGCTGAAATAATATCTACTTTCAGGGAATATAAAAACGACCATAAAAGCTATACATTTTTCTATACAGATGGCTCCGGTCACGGTAGACAAGTTGGTGCCGCTGTATACAGCAAAGACTTTACTTTCAAAGTACGCCTTCCAGATTGGTCTACCGTATTTTCCGCAGAAATTTATGCAATTAAAGCTGCACTCTTGCACGTCAAACGGAAACGCGTTCCCAAAGCTGTGATATGCTCCGATTCTAAAGCAGCCTTACAAGCGATAATGAGGTTAGAAGAAATAAGGCACCCCGATGTTTATGAAATCGTGACAACGTTGATTAATTTATCGCCGCAACAGCATGCCATACTTCTCTGGATCCCTGGACACTCCTCAATTTATGGGAATATCCAAGCAGATAAGCTAGCGAACGAAGCATCCGAGCTGCCGAGCCAAGGCATGAGCCCCATTGCGCTCGCTGATACTCTATGTCTCTTAAATATTTGTTTCAAAGAATACTTACAGACCAAGTGGCAAAGCCAACATGACAAACACTTATTCCAAATCAAACCAAGGTTAGGAATTTGGCACACAAGCTCGAGGGAAAACCGGGAGCGCGAAGTCTTACTCGCCCGCCTGAGACTGGGACACACCCGCTTGACTCACGGTCACATTTTTGAAAACTCCGCGCCACCAGAATGTCCAACGTGTAGAACCAAATTAACCGTGGAACACATTCTACTCTCCTGTAGCATGTATCAATTAGAACGGCAGGATATTCTGACATGCCTGCGGAAACGTGGACTAGAGCCGACTCTCCCCAATTTACTCGGCGAAGATAATCCGGAAATGGTGAGTTTGACACTAATCTTCCTTGAAAATGCCCAACTAACAAACAAAATATAATCGGGGGTTTTTTCCTGGAGCATGACAGCCCAAAAAAACCTGTCTCCGTCCTCGCAACCTCCCACTAAACCCCGCGTCTGGCAAGTCTTCATTCACATGAAGCTTTCTCTATCATCAGAAAAATCGCCGTCTCGAAATCTTTCTGGGCTTACGCATGTGAAAGGTTTTCCCCGCCTTCCGCATATAAGCAGTGCTTACTTACTGTAGGGAAAAAATGTGGCCACTGGAACTATTTAGGATCAGCCAGTGTTACCTTTTGCGAGCGGTATTTCCTGGCCCCCCGCTCTTAACTGTGTTAGGCCGAGCGTCTTCCATCGCGGGGTCTTCTTTTCTTTAAATCGATCCGAACTATTTATTATTATAAATCTTCCATTGGCCTTAATCCTCTTCCTCTCCCCTGTCTGGACCTTCCAGTCGTTCACTTAAATTCACTCATGAATAACCTAGCTCCCAAAATGTTTTCTCCCGCCGCGAGGTGGAAGACGGCCGGCCTTGTCTCGCCGTCAATGTCCGCGGGGCGTCTGTTGCTCGGTGTTCGGTGTCCGGTGGGTCTTGGTTCCGGTCCTTATGACGGGAGAGGTGCTAGCTGGAGTTGGATTAGGGTCTGCTTCAGGAGGACCCCCTGAAAACCCCGGGTGTAGAACGCCGTGACATCTTCACAGGGCGCCCTTCACTCGGGCGCTTTTCCTTGGGTGCTCTACATGTCTGGCCCTTTTCCTATCACAACTAGATCATCCCCCTGTCCATAGGTCGAAACCTTTTCCCCCGGCGGGGAGTACCGAGCTGCAGTCGGCACGTGGACATTGACTTTCATCGCTTGGCGAGTGCTTTGTAGCCACTAAAAAAAAAAAAAAAAAAGCAGCGCACGTGAGTAGGCGGGAAGAAGAGGCAGGCCAATCAAGACCCTAAAAAACAAGGCCATAAAAGATAGTGCCAAGATACCTTTAATTGGAGGGTGGTGTTGTTCCTCTCCCTCCTGAATAGGTAAGTGTCTTTATTTATTGCTTTGGGAAGTGGTGGGGTTGCTTTTAACACATACAATTTCAAGTCATACACGTATGTTTGGCGGTTAAAAAACAAATGGGTTTTTCAGGCTGGTCAGCAGCTGAGATGCACTGCATACTAACCATAAGTTTTATTTTCGGGAACTGAGTGCAGATACCTGAATCCTCCCCTGAATGTCCGGTTGAAGTCATTTTATTTTATGTTATTTAAATTTGGCTATTAACCTACATCGGACATACACTGTCCGAAAAAATTATATAGAAATGATGAAGTGTCAGAGTCAGCAAGGCACCTTCTTTGATCCTCTTAACAGATTCTCTAGGTGCACCTTTAATTTTATTTTATTGCCTGGAA